>JAAOAM010000281.1:0-16686 GCA_013396015.1 Fusarium mexicanum
GGGGGAGGAGAAACGAAGTCCAGTAGGAGTTGACTGGGGGTACAGTACAGCGACGCCTAAGCAAGGCCAAGCCTAAGCCAAGGAGAGTGAATGAAATCCAAGGAGCTGGATGGAGTGGACAAGGTCAAGGAAGGTCAAGGTCAAGCCTCAAAAAGACGAAAACACCCCTTTCTCTTTAGCGCTTCCCCTCTCGTGCACTACATTCAGTCAGTGCTGTATCCGTACAATACTGCACAATATCTCAGCTGTTTCCCCCACTCAAGCCGATAACCAAGGTAAGGTCGGTCCTGGGGGTTGTTGGTGTTGAGAGTGCCTATGTACACCTAGAGATAGGTATGTAGGTATGTATTGTGATTTGGTGTGCTAGGCTGTGCTGCGCTGTGCTTGTTGCACATTTACCGTCCTTCCAGATCTTATCAAGTTTTGTCGTTCTTGTGGTGGTATACTTGTGATTGTGGTTGCAGTGTGAAGGTGAGCAGCAATGCTGAGCGATGTTCTCGGAAGACTGCTCCGAGACTTGGATATGGATATTGCATATGTCTATCACTTTCAAATCTTTCGAGCGTTGTTCAAGCGTTGAAATCGTTCTTCATCGCCCAGATCAATTGATGTATAATTTTTCAGTCGGGGAACTTGCCCATGGAAGCGTGAACGGCGGATAATGTGAACGTGAAAGAGGAGAAAACGGGAACAACAAGTGTCTACTAACTAGGCAAAACGTCAAAACCACGGAGAAGTACCGCTCGTCAAGCGAGGGGGTTTGCCCCGGACATGGAGAAGATGGAGAACCCAGAATGGCTGGTGTGTGTGTGTCAAGTTTACGGTGTAAGTCATCGCATCGGCGAGACACCCGAGGAACTGGCACTGGCACCGGGATCAGCCAAGATGGAGTAAATGCGGGTTCATGACGAGATAGTGCATTCGTATGGCCTTCAGTACCTGCTCTACGTCTTGGAGCGACGTTTACCATCATCAACTGCATTTCCTTGTTTGTTGGGGGTTGGGTACAACCCAAATTCTCGAGGACATACGCAAAGACTTCGACCCAAGTCAACCAAGAGCTTGCTGTACAATCATGTCCCTGGTGGACGACTCAACTCGGCGGTGGGCGGAGTACACCGAGTAAGGTGTAGCGCCTGGGTTTTGTGCCTGCTGTAGGACAGCTTTAGCATTCGGTGCCACGTAGATGCGCCCAGAGCAAGACAACAGGGGGCGTGGAAGCAGAAAAGAGCGACAAGACGTGGCGAAACAGGGTGAAGAGGGGAGAGAGGAGACAACCCAGCAGGAATGGTGTGGCAAGGTACGTATCCGAAGTGAGAGTTGCAGTACGGATTGTGCGTAACTATAGCACCTAAGGCTGTCCTAGGTGCTGTATCGGTTCGGATAACGCTTGAGGATAGGTGTAGGAAAATCCTCGGGCTGCTGCTGCGACCTTCAGGTCGGACAGGGTATGACGGCGTAGCGCGGGCGCAAGGGCCAGGGCGGGGAAATTGGAGGTGATAAGCTAGTAAGAGATACTTGTAGCAGAACTTTGTAAAGACATCCCTGGGTGCGGCGGAGCTGATTACCTTGGCTTAGCATACCTAGCGTTCCTGATCGTGCCAAGCCTGACTGTACTATGTAAGAATCAGGAGTCTGGATTTGAGAGTCGGGCCACGTTAGACCGAAATTGATATATCGTGCCTTTTCCATACTAAAAGATGGGATAGATACCAAGCTGTAGGCTGCCTTGTACGTAAAATGAATGGAACTTGAGCAGACTGACAGCCGACACTATTCCCTATTCCCAACGCCAACCATTGTGGGGAGTGTGAGTGGACAGCATCAATCTGTGGGAATGGATCTCTAAAAGGAGCCACTGAATCTGCCCAAAATGCAAGCCACGAAGCGGCAGAGAAACAAAGAGCATAGGAAAAAGAAAGGAAAGTCAGCCGCGAGGCATAAAAAGCACTTTCAAAAGGTGATCATGATGGTACCGTCCACTCCGTACTGGCGGACAGAGGCGGCAGACATAGATGGGTGATTCAGGTGAATCCCCTGCGTTCATAGGCGCGCACGCCCGGAATAAACGGAGTGTCTTGCCGTCTTCTCCTGACTGACCATTGACAACCTTAAAAGGAAACGGTAGGGCCAAGCTCAAGTCAGTCAGGCTGTCAATCAGGTCTTTGTTCAAATAGCCTCAGCAGGTAGCCAAGGCTACGGCGTGTTGAGGCGTACGCAGGGCTTGGTGAACCTCGTCATCACCATCTGAAAAGTCTCACTATCGTCTCGTCTGTGCCAAATCAGCTTGGGCAGCCAAATCAAGTCTCACCCACTCAGTATTGCTAAGCCATCCTGGGCATGTGTCAGAAGCTGTGAGGCGTGGAAGTGAAGTCTTGAAGGTGGTTTATCATTGTCAGCCACAGGCGAGCGAGCAAGGGCGGTTATCGACAGCCCAGGCACATGTTAAAACGGGACAGAAATCGGGAGGATTCGACTGGTTGCAAACGGTTGGATGATTCATCATCATGGAGGCACCATCTCCAGTGCAACCGCAATACAATAGACATATTTACAAAAGATAAGGTAGAAGAAAAGTTCAACGACACAAGTCAGTGACTACCCTGAATACCTATTTTCCATCTCCAGACCTCTAACGCTAGGTAGGTCCATCTCTCCACGGCTCCTACCCGAACGTACGTACCGTCCAAGTACCGCCCGGTATATATGAGGTGCGGGGTGAGCACTCGCCCCATGGGGGGTTTGGGGCAAAGGACCTGTCCACCCTGACCCCTGCAACCAGGATTTTCTAGGTCCCTTGCGAGCCAATCGTAAGGGCCTTGACAGACCTCAAGACAGGCTATCTGGTTACGGCAGGTCTATCCTTGGTGGTTGAGATCCGTGTCAGTTGGGGCCCAGTTTCTGTTTTCTAGGCGGATACACATATCATGACGACGCTGTAAATTTCAAGGTCGAAATTCGGCGGAAAATCGCGTTTCCCGCCGCCGACTTACACAATGTTGACCGTCTATTTCAGCCCTGAAAGAGTTTGACTGCTGATTGAGCATATCAGTCGGTCCGGCAACTGTCTTGGGAGGAGACTTGTCCCGAGTCTAGCTTAGTCTGACAAAATCCTAGGAATTTCTAGTGAAATAACTCGATATCGGAGTTGATTCGGCCAATATTCTATGGAAGTGCTAATGCTTAATACCTAGGTAGCTCTGGAGGCTTCATGATCTAAGCTAGGTACCTGCCTCACCTTACCTTACATCACTTACCTTCACCTTACACAACTGGAAGGTACTATACACCTGCCTTGGTGTGATTTTCGTCAAGCCGCCTTCCTTATCTGAATGGATTCATTTACACGTGACAGGACTCTTCATCTTCAGCTCAGGTACATCGTAAAATTACTTTCCACTGGCATCGACAATCTCTTCAACTCGCTCGTGTGCATTTCAACGTAGCTTATCCAATCAAAGCGACTCTCGCTTTCCTCCTCACTGCCGCCTTTCGCGCCGTTACTTTGGAGATCAAAGGCGCTACGAGAAAACGTTACGGAAAGAAAATCACTTCTGAGTTCATGGTGGGAAGCGGAGACAGGGCTGATGCGGAGCAAAGGAACTTGAGCAACACCAGATCAGCCCTCACTAAGCACACTGTTTTACCGGGACTATCGAATTATTGATACCATCAACAAAGTCCTGCTGTTTCACTGACAAAAAGTCGCATCCTGTGGCAGTAAAAATATAGAACCAGGATTTCCAACAGTAACAGAACCCATCGCCAGAAATCCGATCTTGATGTGCGGGCTTTTGTAGATCTACAAGACAACACGGTTGGAGATCCGGCATCCAAGGAAGTTGTCCGCCCTATTGCGCAATGACCAACACAATCCAACTGCATTGCAAGCGAGAAGGAAATTCCCAACTCTTCCCAAACTCTCTTCACCCGTCGGCTCCGCTTCCGTCCTAGACCTGCCTTTACATAGCTGCAATGATGCTGTCTACAACACCCCCAAGAATGTGGTGATCAGCCTCCAGTCAAGGTCCGGGGTCCTTGCTAAACCCGACGTGTTGAGTGTCTTCTCTCACACTTTGTTGAGACAAGAATATGATGCCGTATCCCCATTGGTTGTTGAACGTCAACCAGCCTCGCGCTGCCTATCCGCCAGCACCAGCTCGAATAGCATGTCTCGCATGCCTAGAGACAATAGAAACGCCGAGCTCGAGAGCGGAACCGATTTCGCTTCCCCTCGGATGCGCTTAAATCGTCCCTTTTAGAAATTCTCCCGGGGACATTTGCCAAGTTCGGATACACAGTATAGGTTCGGTAGGGTGGTTTTGGTATTTGCTAATAGTAACTAATAGATAGGTAGGTAGTGGAGGTTTTGAGATCAGACAAGCGAATGCTGGGATCTGTGGAGGTGCGGGGATTGATGGTCGGTGCGTGTGGGGTAGTCTAGACTTTGGATCTTGCACCCAGGCCCAGGCTCGGAAGACATGACCATCCTCATCTACCTACTCATCAAGCTCAACTGGAGTCAGTCGTTCATGGGGTCGGCATGGGCAGCCGGGCGTCTTTGCACCGGAACTTGAGCTCGTGGAGACACCGGCCTCACTCTGCCATATAACCTGGGCACCCTGTGCCCCCAATCATGCAAGCATTCAGTCAGTCAGTCTGCACTCTGCCCCCCTGTAGGTGCAGACCGCTAGAGTAGATGATTGATGCTGACCTCGAATTGTCCTTTGGCTAGCTTTTACCCCCGCGTTATAGACAATTTCCCCGTGGGGTTGCCTTCGTTACACACCGCGTCTGAGCCGAGCCCATCCTTTTCATTCCGCCGGGATGTTACCGAGTCAAGGAAAAGAAGGTTTGATGATAAGGCTACGGTGCAGTATACTAACTTGGCACTTATTGAATAGATCCAAGCCTATTTAGACATATGTGTACCTGACTCGTCGAATACAATGATAGTTACATCATTCCAGGACCACTCATCAACTCGAGTCGGCCCAACACTTTCAGCTCCTTGATCTGACCGAGCTTTCAAAATCCGGGGTCCCCAAACGATTTGCACGAGGTGGCAGCCACTTCGATCCGGGTGCAAATGCGGGGTTGAGAAACAGCCTAGGTGTGAAAGCCGCAACTCAGAGATTATCGGGAAGTCGGTCTTTGTGCCGGATAATATCGTGATAACTAACCTCGGTCGTGTCAGGGCAGGGTTATTCAGATGTGCTTCCTTTGCTGTTGTATCGCAATGCCGAAGTGCAATACCGGTAACATTGAAAAGGAGGTGAGAAAACATCAAGATTTGTTGATAGTGATACCACTGGCCATGGTTTGAACTGTGTCTGATCAGGACGTTGTTTAGAGGAGCCTTCTCAGTTCATATGAAACTATGCTAAACTTTTCCGAGAATCAAGACGTTGAGTTTTTCGTTTCTTGCGTCCCTTTGTCAGCAGAGTTTCAGCATCAGATGGAGAATTATAGTTCGCCAGGTCATGCATGTACAATGTCAACCTGCTGCTTTTGGTTTCTTCAATTTGTTACAGAATCTACCGTGCTTCTTGTGCATTGACATATCCAAGCAACGACATCAAAAAGTGTTGGTGCTGGTCTCGCTTCTCTCAGCCTCTCGGGGTCAGCCTTGGAGCGAGTAACCAACTTGACCGCTCTCACTGCCAAGCTGGAGTAGACGATGTCTCATACCGTCGGCCCTGCGCCTATCTTCCTCTGGGAGCGACTCGAAAGCACATTTGTCAACCCAGTTACCAATTCCATGCTGTAGAACGTTCCTCGCTCGAAGAGTGCTGCCCTGCACATGGCCAACAGAGCCGTGTAGTGTCATTCGCTCCTTGCTGCTGGTGTATGCCCCGCGATGCAGAATATTATTGTTATAAAAGACAATATCGCCGGGCTGCAGTTTGACGATGAGCTGGTCTGGTAGAGACTTGGCAAAGGGATCTGCGCTTCGCTCAGTCGAGGTCCTAGCGCGCTTGTGCGAGCCAGGCACGACAATGAGAGAATCATCATCCCATAGAGCGAAGTTATACTGAGCATGGTAGGCATGCTTGCCAAGACGCTCCATCTCCTCGTTCTCGCTAGCCTCAGCGGGGATATCATCACGATGCCACCTCAACTCAAAATCCCTTTCTGGCCTGACAAGCATGTTGAACAGCTCCATCACGAGATGTTCGTCTTGGCATTGCAGCAGCTGCTTCACAATGCCGAGAATGGCTTCAGAGAAGTACAGTTCTGTGAATAGCTCATGACCAGGGAGGTCAGGGTTCATGAGATGTTGGACACCCCATATTCCGTGCTCACGTGCCTGACTGGCATCCCATGGTGGGAATTGTTTTCCTACAGTCCGTACTGCAAACTATTAGGAAAATGTCTATTTAGAGCAACAGTCAAGGGGCTGTACCGTAAGGCCACTGCCCTTGACGAGCAAGCTGAGTGGCCTTTGAGCTGACCTCACGGAGAGCATCGAGCTTATCCTTGCTCACGATTGACTTTATGACCACAAACCCATCCTTGTTGAGATCTTGGAGATACTGCGAAGTGGACATGATGTGATATGAAAATGCGGGTTTTGGTCCGTCGAACGAATTGCAGCTTGCAGCGCGGCGCGGAAACGACGTCTGGTGTTCTGCGGCTTGTGGACCGCCGGTAAAATAAGACAAAAATCCCGTTACAGTTGACTGACTACCCCTCTCGAGCTATAAAATTAGGTGGTACTTGGAGATACAAGCAGCTGACAGGTCATCGGCCAAAAGGCTCTGTAACACAGGCAAGGATTGCTGAAGAGGTCGAAACGAAGCGAGACTTGGCGCGGATATTTACAGAAAGAGTCTCAGTTCCTTTTGGAGGCCCCAAAAGTGCTTCTTCTTGTGCTATGATGAGCCTTTTTAAGAATCGATGTGGGGAACGTACTCACCTACCGACGGCTCGTTGCATCTACTACGATGGAGCCTCATAAGGTCAAGTAACGTAGCAATGAGTGTACGGCATCGTGAGTAGTAAGAGTAAGAGTCTCTGTAGTCAGATATTCATTGCTCTTACGCATATGCCAGTGCAAGTGCAAGTGCATATGTAAGAGAATCCACAGTATCAACCTTTGGTGTCATAATCGTCATTCGTTAACCAATTGCCAGTCAGTTTCGTCTATCTATCCGTTGCCCTTGTAATGATCAACTGCACTTCTCGGCAGACCATCTCACAGCATATCCCTTGACAGTTTTCTGCACATCCAAGTCACCAGGGTCGTTCTCAAACAGTGGCTTGTCGAGTCTCCGCTCAGCAATCTGTTCCACCTCAAAGCCCTCATCGCGCGCAATGTCAAAGAATCCCTCATCAAGCTCCTTCTTCCACGGTCGGTATGATGTGAAGAACACATAGGCCACGCTCTCACGGGACACCTTGAGGGTCTCCTTGATGGACTTGACCATGTTTCCGTGCTCGCTGTGTCGGAATAGAAGATCTGCCAGGATGAGAACATCAAACCGCTCCTCGTGAGAGTCATCAGTTGGGTTCAGGCGAGTAAGCAGTGGGATAGGGTCAGCGCCCCAGACAAAGCCCACAGCGTCGACAGTGTTGGCGATTCGGCCACGGGGCTCAACCGTTTCGTCACATTCATCGATGTTCTTCTGCATGATTCTGACGATATCTGGGTCTGGGTAATCTGTCACCACAACCTTGCGAGCACCAAGGATAGCAGCGACAAGGCTGGGCAGGCCAGCAGCGGCACCAAGCTCCAGAACCGTCTTCTCACGTACTCGAGAAGGATCCTCCTCGAAGAAGTCGGATATCATCTTGGCACCGTTCCAGAGATGGTGGGCTTCGGTAGGGCTGGCGCCAACAAGGTGAAGTGTTATGGGCTTGCCGCTTTGCATAGTGAAGACCTGAGATGTAGGAGGGGGCGTGGGTGGGCAGTAATCCTCTGGGTCATCCATGAGGTCGCCAAATTCATAGTCTGCCTCGCCAGACATTGTGTCGAGTGAAAAGTGCGGTCCAAGGGTGAGCAATAGTCAGTCTGAAATGTGTGTGGGAGTAAGATTCCGTGGGAGGACTTTTGTGTAATTTTATGGCTACAGCTTAAATCCTTCGTGGTCTAAGTAGGAACTGTTCTCGTAGCTCGCTCTCGCGTCTGGTTTCGGTGATAGGTTTGTACTGAGATCCGAGCCTCAGAGTCCAAGTTTTGCTTCTTCTGGTTGTTGAAAGTCGTGAAGAAGAGTTTTGATTCGGGTGGGCCAAACTTCCAATTGGTGCGCTCCCACAGTGCGCCAAAATATCCATCCCTAGGAAATCTACCTACCATATAAATCCACCGAAAAGAATAGATAGCCAAGTTGTTCTTCCGCCATCATCATAGCTTCGAGACTTGAATGAGAGAGAGGTATTCGAGTATAGGCGATCATGTCCTCTATCCGAATCGCTGACGTGCCAATTCCCTCAACATGCTCACGGTCCCTTCTTCCCTTTCCCTCCATGCTCTCTTCTTCTCTTCCACCTCTTCCCTTTTGGCCCTTTCGATCTCCTCTCTGCGGATTTCCCTCTCCGTCTTGCGGCGTTGTTCACTTTCCTTGGCTTTCTTGTACTCATCCAATGAGTCTCCACCGCCCATGAGTTCTCTCTCGTCTTTAACTTCCATAGCATCAGGGCTCTTGTCGCGGAAAGAGCGCATCTTATCCGCCACTGCTGCTCGCTTCTCTAACATGCGCTCACGAGTCCCGGCCTCAGCACGAGGGACCAAATCCTCGAGACGCTCTTTCTGCAGAACCCGATCAGCTTTGCGCGCTTCACGTAGGTCGGCAATAGACGCTTGCTTGTCTTCCTCGGCAAGCTCAGCTCGTAAAGAAAGATCCTGAAGTGTGGGAATGCCTGGTCCAGACCGCCGTGTATGATCCAAGCCAGGAAGTGGAGGGCCATAATCATCTTCATCATCCTCGCTCTCACGATCTTCTCTGTTGTTCATGGGCTCTCGCGCTTCATCCCGATGCACAGAAGCACGTCTTGCTTGAGGCGCAAATGGGTTATTCGATTTAATTCGTGCAAATGTCTCAGGGTCGTACCATCCTTCTGCCAACTCCTTTCGGTTCCACTTCCCAATGAAGCTCTTCCATCGCCCTCTGACTTCATGATCATCCATCTCTGTGATGTTCTTCTGCTTCTGAAGGCTTAGATATTCACCAAATAGTGGCTTGAAAGAAGGCAGATCGGCTTTTGACAAGGGCCGCGCCTCGAAGGGTAGGCTAACCACAGCTTCAGGCTTGCGACTTGCATGATCCCGGGATTTATGTGATGAATGATGGCGATGATGATGTTTGGGAGACGAGCGACGGCCACTGGGCTCAGAGTGATGTCTATCGTGTCGATAAGATGATGTTTTAGGTCGTTTGTGATCAGGTGATCGTGATCGTGAGCGCGTGTTTTTATATGAAGTGTTGTCGCGGTCCTGGCTTCTCCTATAATTGTAGTCACGGTGCGGCGACCTCTCTCTAACCCGGTTACTGCGGTCCATTTCGACGCCTTGAGACTATGTCTGAGTATTGCGAGTCCGATAAGTAAGCGGTCAAAACTTGTGGTGATAAAATTAGAACATCGATGAGATGAATCTGGTTCAAAGTGTTTTAAGATGAGATTTTGAGGTCAAGGGATGAGCACAGTGCGATCCGCTTTTCTTTAATGACACTCTAGGTTAACGTTAGTAGCTTACAGGACCTACAACAATGCCTTCCGTTGATTGCATCACGATGAGATTAATGTAAACTCAGAATCATGTACCATCGCGTGAAGGGGAGTAAATCGTATTTCTATGCATACTATGCCGAGGCTTCTCTATTCTTCTCAACCTCCTAGCGGCCTTCTTTGCTATTCCAAAACTTCAATGGGTATAATCGCCGCAAACTAGCAAATCGCTACCCTCGTCTTCCCCCCTTACGTGATGATTTCTTTACATCCGTAGAATCGCTTAATGGGCGAGTTTGAAAGGTTCATCAAAGAAGCTCTCATACTATCAGAGGTGTTTTCTAGACCTGGCCTTCTGCTTCCACTGCTGACTCAGAGTTGCCATGAATTACGCAGCCTAAACACTGACAATCATCTCCGCACGGACAGCTTGCCTCCTCACCAGCACAAGAGTCTCCGAATGGGTAACTAACAAAGAAGAAATCATTCGCCGACAGTGCTTGCTCTTCGCTAATGCCTGACGCCGCTTCAGAGGGGGTTTGTGGGGCGACTGGCGATACAGTCCCGTCAGTAGAGCCGATAGGAGGTACGGAAGCCTTGCTTGTGGTAACTCTGTGACCATTTGTTGTAGGCGTTTCACCATTTCCGTGCCCGTTCACATGGGTGTAACCGGTATCCATCATGCTCTGCCAGGCCGATCGAACATAGTTCTGCGTCGCTTCATTATACGGATGGGCCGCGCAGCCTACACACTCGCACGAGGCACCACAGCTACACTGGTGAGAAGTGCCCGTCGCTGAATGGGGAGTTTGAGGGGCAGTAGGGGCGGGAAACGGTGTTGCACCAGGCATTCCGAAGGGTGAAGGCATGCCCCCTTGACCAGCAAAAGTCATCGCGGCCATTACTTGTCTCCATTGCTCCGGCTGAAGAGGCTGCAAGTATGAGCCATACTGAGGTGGGTACGTGAACACAGTCGGCTGAGGGTAGTAGGCGTACATGCCGTTGGGCATCATGATGGGTGTTGGAAAAGGCGACATCATCATGCTGTTGGACGTCGGTATGTCGTTGGTCGGGACAGTATCGTTCTTCTGGTCGAGTTTGGGGGAGTCGTTACTGGATGAGCAACAACTCTTCGCTTTGGCTTTCGGTGGACTCGGTACCGAGGGCATTGTAATTGGAACGGAAGCAATGTTATTAGAATTGCCTCCTCCGCAGCAAGATCCGGCTTTTGGTGTAGACTGGATTGGTTGTTCTAGAACTTGCGTGCTCGTTATTGAACCAGACTGGCCAGCTATGGTCTCCTTTGATGTGCCTGGGCTCATCAAAGGGGGTGGTATATGTGGTTGGAACATTGGATACATGACGGGTCCAAAAGGGCTGTCTGCTGGTGTCATACTCATACTCCCATAAGGAGACATGTCAGGAAGAGGCGCGACCGGCTTCTGGGATATGTCCTCGAACGAGGGCAAAATATTGAGCATTTTGGGATCCATTCGCTGAAAGGCCGATGGGTCAACAGATTCTCTTCTGCTAGAACTTCCGCCCTTGGAACTCGTTTTCTGTACTCGATATCCAGAACCGGGTGTTTTGCTAGCAGGGCTCTGGGGCGTGGAGCTGCTTGTGCTATCACCGTTCTCAGGCTTTGGTGATTCGGTATCTTTGCTGGGACCACAATGGCATGCTTGCTTCTTTGGTATCGCGGCCGTGACTCTGCCGCAAGAACATGGACGAGAAGCCGGATGAGGGCATGTACTAAGAGGCCTACCTGGCTTCCTAACAGGTACCATTAGTCGCTCGTTTGCGTGTGTACATTTAGTAGAGCGATGACCACGAATACAAGGCTCGCTACAAGTCCAGAGTCAGCAAGGTCTAACCAACAGACCGACGGCAGTTGAAGTGTGCCAGGATTAATCGTACCAGGCCATTTTTATTCCATTGATGAGAGGCATGGTGAGACTGTCGTCGGAAACGTATGTACGACGGATGACAGAGGTGGAGCAAGACGGATAGGTAGTGGTAGAGATGGTGGCCGGCTCACAGCCGTAACAATTGCCTACAAATGCGCGAGTCTCGCAAGAGTCGACATGAGAGGGAGAGTGTGTGGAAGACGCGACGTGGATTACTCGGCGACACTCGAAGACTCGGAATTTGCGTCGCAAACGACGGGATACAGAAGCCGACGGGGTTTCCAAAGTTCGCGGCGGCTGTGTACTAGGTATATCAAAGTGTCGTACTGAGTTAGGTAGGACTCGATGAAAACGGGGGCTTATGGCCGGTGTAAGTGAATGCTATAGAATGCCAAATTGGTGTAAGAATGCCATGTATCGTTGTCGTTGCCGATGTTGTCGTGCAAGAAGAAGATGTAACAAAGCAAAACGAAGGATCTTGATCTAGACCCAAGACGAGAGATGGTTCATTATTCATTCAGGGACCTGGACCCAACCTTGTCAGCAGCCAGCGGACGACCTGCCTGCAAATGTTCGTCGCGCCCCCCACCATGCGGGGGCTGCAGCGGGCAAGGAACGCCCTAAAGAGCCCAAAGGGTGTCTAATCCCAGCAAGGCACTTGGTTGGCAAGATCACTGTCGCGCTAACGACAGACTTGGGCTCTCGGCTCTGGCGCGCATCAATATTCGTCTTCGGTGCCCGCTCAGCTAAGATCGGCTCGGAATAGTAGACGTTGAAAGTCATGCCATGTCCAAGATGGTTCCGTGATAAGATAAAAATTGTTCCGAGGACATCTCAATATGAAAACGAACGCAGTAGAGTGTATCATCAGGATCTCTAGAGTGCTCCATGACGTTGTTGATACAGTATTCCCTACAAGCCAAGCCCAGCATGTATGTTCCCCTCCCCCCCGGCTCAGGCCCGTTCCTCCAATTCAGCCGCCGCCGATACGGAGCACTGTATAGCCGGAGACCCGGCGATTCTCTCCCGTGCAACGTCCGGAAGAGCACCTTGGGCAATTCAACGACTCTAATCAAAATGAAACATGTTTATATATAAATATAAGGTCCATTACCTCCCAATAACAGTGAAAACTCCGACTTTACCGCATTTCAATCATTCATGTCACTTTTCTCTTCCCTCTCCACTATCTTGTGTCCGTATCCATCAGCCAACCCGGCCGAGTGAGCAAGTTTCCATTGGCTCAAAGGCCCCGGCCGGCCACCTTCAACACCAATACCAACACCACCATAAAGCTCAAGCGCTCAGCTTTCTCTTGTCGACTATTTTTGCCTCATACGTATGAATTGCTTTCCGCCATATCAATATCCGTGACGTAACATGGTTTGTTGGGCCTTGACAAAGTCGACAGTCCCTCCTTGGTAGCATAGCATAGCATAGCATAGACGCATAGCTCATCACAAACTCATCTGCCAACGACAATGCTGCCATTATCAGCATGTGCTTTTCCACATCCATGTTACATTGTGCCTCTGTTCTAGGCTCATCTCCCGTGGGATCCTCGTCTAGTGTCTGGTTTCATGTCATGCTCTACACATCCTTGGCGTTCTGGTCTTGAGATTGAATCACACTCAACTGATCTTCAAATGCCCAGCGGTCGCACACAGCCTAGAGATCACATCCTACTCTTTGGCCCGCCTAGGTCTCACGCCGTTGAATGGCGCCATCTCGCAGACGGAACGGTACGTCTAATCCCATTACAAATTGGTATCATTGAACTTCGCCTATCTCTATCCGCCCTTGTCCGAGTCGTCTGAATCTGCAAACATATCCACTGCTCGCATCCGTCTTCGAGGCTGTCCGGCTTGAGACGGTTCCTCTTTGGTCTTGTTCTCAGTGCCCATTGTAGGTTGATCTGTAGCCGCTGGTAGCAACTCATCCCCTACAGCCTCATCTTCATCCATTGGTTCTCCAGTCACATCGTCCTCATCAATAGGCTCTCCCTCGATGTCATCCTCGTCAATAGGTTCTCCCTCAATATCGTCCTCTTCGATCGGCTCTCCAATAACATCATCGTCATCAATCGCCTCGCCCCGAACGTCATCCTCTTCTTCCTCCTCGACGGTGGAAACGGGTAGTGCACGTAACTGTCCATCCTCCACCGTCTTCCATTTGCCCTTCTTCTCTTCGCTATCCTCCTTCTCAGCGGCAACCAGCGACGGCGGGTTCTCGAAACTTTTGACAAATAGTTCCTGGCTCTCAACAGGGAAGACGCACCATCCCTCCCAGAGATTCAGAACAAGGTGAATGCTGCGCTTCCACTTCTCTGCTCGTAGACGTCCCCATTTGAGTCGCTCCGCCATGAGGCCCAGTGTCTCGAACGTCTTGCGGTCTTTCAGTGATGTCTCGAATAGCTGCCGAAAACGCCAGGCGTGCCGCACGCCGCTTGTCGACGAAGACGACAGTATGTCACTAACGACATATAATCCCACCAGACTAGCACCACTGATGTCGGGGCCTTCGTTACTTGGCGCCTCCTCGGGTGCGCTTGGTTGGAATTCTTTGCTCTCAGACTTCTTGTCAGGGTTTGCGCCAGTAAGAGCAAATGGCTTCTCGACATTGAATGTGATCATCGCCACGGCCTCGTCAACTCCTCGACTAGCATGGGTAATTGCGAAGCTCGTCACTCTAGCGACATCGCCCTTTCTTAGCCTCGACATCGAAGTCGGTAGTCGCGCAAGGAGATGTGTTAGCTTGGCTTTCTCCAGCGGGTTGAGGAACGCCTTTTCGGATTCCGCATCTGGGTTTTCCCTCTTATTGTCATCCTCAAAGTCCTCCTCGTCCGATGAGTTGTACTCTGAGTCCGACACGAATTCGTCCAGCTTGGTCGTATACTCAAACTTGAGGTTCTTCTCTGGGGCCCTCCATGCATGCGATCCATCGAATAGGGGGACGTATTTTCCATTTTGTCGTGATTGTTGTGAACCCGTAATGACCTCCCATAGTCTCCATCGGTACCATATGCCGCCTTGACTTCTTGCATCCCATATCCATGCCCATTTTTCTTCTCTTTGCACCTCGGGTCGTGACATGAGCAGCGCCTCAAATTCTGGGCCATGCGCAAGAACTCCCTCGATAACCTTGCTAATCAGTTGGATAATCTTTACGTCAGTGGGTGGTTTGACCGGCACATGTAACAGGGCCGACCGATTAATGCCTGCGCCAGGAGGTCCATAAGACGTTGGGGGCGCAAATCTGCTATTGAATCCATGCTGCGCGTGCGGGTTTTGTGGTCCTGGTGGTTGTTCAACAGGCTTCGCACCAAAGGGATGTGATGTCGCTGAAGAACCAATATTCGGTAATGCAGCCGAACTCACAACGGCTGATGAAAGATGGCGATGGAGAGACAGGTAATATCCATACCCAAGGTATCGGTTCTGTAGCGCATTGACGGCTGCGTCGATCTCGTTCGCGGGTGTTTCTTGGGATAATGTGACAATGGAAACGGCATGCTTTCTTTCCGAGTTGGCAGAGCTGCTCGAAGGTGTGATTTTGACATTCTCGACTGTCAAGTTGCCCGGGATCAGGGCCTTGATCGTGGCAGGGGAAGTTCCTGGAGGAATATTCGACAGTCGCAGTGTAGGTTTCGCTATAGCCTTCACTTCTGCCCTATCCGTCACGCCGTCCATGTCCTCATCATCGCTTGTATGGAAAGCTCTCGCTGCTGGGATCGGCCCTCCTGCTTTGGCGCCCTCATCATAGCCCAGGACTCCCTTATCCCGCGACGGCCGCGCAAAGTCCTGGAAAGACCGCTTTTTCGCGAACGAGGATGGCGGAGGTCCCAAGCTTCCTGGTCCGCTCTTCAATCCCGATGTTCCAAAATGCCGTCTCCCTGGTCCTGCGGGTGGTGGCGGGCCCCCAAATCCATGTCGCGGGCGTGGAGGTGCTGAAGAGCTGGGTGCGTTGTGTCCATCATAGTCATCATCGCGGTCGAAACTTTTCACGAATTCATTATATACCGCAGCGGTTTCTGCTTCTTCTCGTAGTCGCTTGGCTTCAGCTTCTGCTTTTTGTTTCTCGAAAGCGGACTGCTTGGTCGGTTTTTGCAGCTTGGCTTCCAAGCTTGGGAATTCGGATACGCCCTTTCCGGAGGACATTTTCGGTTTCGATTTTCGATTTGTTGATTCAGCGCATCTCTGTTGTCGTACGCGAAGTATGCCCAGTATCCATGGAGATAGAGACCGTTGAAAGAAATACTGAATATGGGCAATGTTGGCTGGAGTTATGGTTAGCTGTCGCAATAGTCTCAGCGCGTTCCCTGAGTCTAGCTAGTGGGCCTTATCACTGTAACGTAAGTGACCTACTTACCACGCGGACCCAGTTTCTACGCAGTAATCGCAACTATAATTTCCTGACCTCTATTTCCTTTTTATTATAATAATACTATTAAATAATATTAGAAAAAATCTAAATTTTTAATATAAGTTTTTCTAATAATAGATAAGAGTATAAGCTACTTAAAATCTATAAAAAAATTACTTAAGGCTATTTAATTTACTAGTATATAAAAAACTATAAAAAATATAAAGCTATACTTTATAGGTAGCTTAAAGGTATAAAATCTACTACTAAAGGTTATAAAAAATAATAATTATTATTACCTATATAGGAAAAATAAATTATTAATTTTATATAGTATAAAAAAGCCTATAGCTATAGCTTTTTAAAGTAAGATATATATAATATTATAAATAAGATTATAAACCCTAATTTAATAATTAATACTATTAGTTATAACTAGCTAAAAAGATTTCTTAAATACTACCTAAAAGTTAAAATTAAGAAAATAATATCTTTAAATATTTCTTATTATAAAAAAGTAACTCCTATTCTAATCTAATACTTTTATAACTCCTTAGCTTAAGTTATATTAAACTTATTAATTAGTTTAAATTAAATATATAATATAAATAAATATAAACTTTAGGAAAAGGATTTAAGGCTAGGTAAGGTACTTAGAGATACCTTAATAAATAAAGTATATATTTCTATAAGTAATAATTATACCTAGGTAATAATCTTAAAGTTAGGAAATATATAAGGAAATAGA
>JAAOAM010000282.1:0-70295 GCA_013396015.1 Fusarium mexicanum
TTTAGTTATATTTAGGACTAGGGTTTTAGTTAAATAAAGCTTTATTAAGCTATAAAGGTTTTAAATATAAAGGTTCATATAGCACAATGTATCTTAAAGGGGATATTATCGCTGCGTTAACTGTTGCCTCGCTGTATATCCCACTCAGCTTTTCCTTTGCGAATTTGGCTCATGTTTCCCCCGCCAGTATTCTCTATGCCTTTATATTCCACCCAATTATCTATGCCCTGGTCGGTTCGGCACCGCTCATGATCGTTGGACCAGAGGCAACTGGCTCGCTTCTCATCGGTGCTGCAATCCAAAAACAAGGCCATGACTTTGAATCAGCATCAAGTATGGACTCTTTTACATCAGGTGCGATCACGGCCTTGGCAGGGTCCATGCTCATAGGCGCTGGCCTGCTGCCTTGATGCATTTCCAACAAGGGTCAACTTCAGTGTATGGCAACCACGTCGATGCTTGTTGCTGTGCTAGGATTTATCGAATCCTCCGCAGCGGCAAAATCCTTAAATCCTGTGGATCATCAATCATGCGTCCATGCAACGACTCCCAGAGCTGACCGCGGTCTCGTGGCCCTAGGAGTTGCGAACCTGGTCGGAGGATGCTTCTCAACTCTTCTAGCCTTTGGTGGATTTGGGAGAAGTAAGCTGAACATACGGGCTGGCGGCTCTACACGCATGAACAGCATCTTCCTTACAGCTATCAGCATCTTCTGTGCCCTGTATGCAATATCTTGGCTTTATTACGTTCCGACTTCGACTTTGGCAGTTATGGGAATTGCAGTTCGTATCCTAATGATGGAAGAAGCCTATCCTGATTTTGCATCCTTCTTGACCTGTCGAGTCTGGTGTAAACTTTCTCTCCTCGTTATTGTCTTTCTTACTATCGCTCTTCACTTAATGGGTCTGGGTATAACCGTCGGATTTGGTCTCACGCTCCTCAGCTCAATCCGCAGATACACGAAATCTCATGCTATAATGCAAACAAAGAGCTTTTACATACTAGAAAACCAATCTTCCTCCTTCCTACCCCTCCAAAAAAGGTTGTATATCGTCGCAAAGGTTGACCCATCTTTGACCTTCACGAATATTGATCATTTCAAGTCCTTTTTGAGAGAATGTATGGCCTGTCAAGGTCAGATTCTTGACTTCGAAGGCACAACCCAGATGGACTTTTGTGGCGGCCAAAGTTTGGCAGAGGTTGTGCAAATATTCAGTGAACCAGATCACGTGGTCCTATGCCGCCGGCCGCCATCAGGAGAGGTACACAGAGTTCTTCTGAGCTGCTGTGTGATAGCCCATACTGGACAACAAGAGTATGTGGAGGACGTGGTCGAAGCACAAGCGATACTCGGGAGGGCTATCTGATAACGGTAAGATGAGGTCGATCAATATATTTCCTGCTACCGACCGTGGAAACAGAATCATTGAACAATTCAAAGAATTGGTATGGCTGCTATTTTCAGTGGAATAGATCTCATGTCTGCCTAGCCACCTTTCATTTGCACTCTTAGTGGCCGGCTGTATATCTGATCGCATATCCGCAGTCGTCAGAGCAGTCATCGATTAGTATTTCGGGTCTTTTCCATCTCAGCCTATACGAGTCTCCAACTCTACATTCTACAGTAGTTTCTATCATACTGTGCAAGGAGATCCAGATCTTTTTATGTTCTCGAATGTCAAAGAAACTGAACAGGGAATGGCATTTTGACAGCTAAAGGCCGCGAGGATGGTTTAGTCCTCTAGATGTTATCGCCGGAGATGAATTAGGAGTCCGAGAATGTTCTATTGTATTCAAATATCCCTTCTACTCCTAGATAACAAAGCTTTTAATAGTATATTTCTACGTAGTACTACTACTAAATCCGAAGCCCTTTTTGAATAGGACTTAAGCATGGAATATATAGACAAACCACCTTGAGCCACTTCTTGTGACGTCTCAAGAGGTTCCAATGCCTTACATGCGCCATGCAGTAGTCCTCCCGACCTTCTCATATATCACATTTGCCCAGTAAACAAGCCAAGGGAGAGATAAGTCAACAATTATGTCTTTTCATCTCTCCTGCACCACTCACGAAGCCTATTAATAACGGGTAACCAAAGCTGAGGTATTAGACAAGTGAAAGGAGTATCGTCTAAAAGGCGGTTGGTTCGAAGCCAGATTGATTCGGGGGAAAGTTCGACCGTTTCATCACTTCAAGAGATGTCTGGTATTGGATCCTAAGTGGGAGATAACGAAGAATTCCCCGAATCAACCCTTGAAATTGTCTCCTGGCGAGCTATCGTGGTAAACGATGGCGAGCATTACTTTCTCACCTCTAGTTGCTGGTACCGATGTCCTGGTAACAATAGCAACCATTTACCCTCTTTTTTGTACAAGGCTACATTTGTCCAGCTGTTGAATCGTCTCATATGCAGACTGTGGATAGACTATTCCTCCATACTAGACTTGGTATGCTAGTGGGGTCTTGAACTTTAGTTTTGAGATCACCTTAAAGTTATATCCAGCTTCTCAAGCCTTTAAGAACAGATGATGGTTATGGTCTTCTGAACAAGTAAAGATCTCCCTACTCGCAAGAACAATTGTCGCCTCCGTAAGGAGATCAACAGATGTTGGCTGTGAGCTGGGTTATGCACGTGAGGCAGAAAGGTTTTACTGACTGGCGCTGATTGCTGTCCAGCTTTGCCTGTGCCTTTGGAGCGCTCTGAAGCGTGATTATAGATGTTGTAGATGCTGGCGAATGTGCGTGAGGCTGCTCGGGGAGGTTCGAAAAGACGTGGTGCTTAGAACAGTGCTTCCCGGACGTGCTCGGAGTACACAAAGCCTACAGGAAGAGCGGGCTAAGGTGCCGGGTGTCTTGTTTCAAAGATGTAGATGTAGATCGGATGTGCCATTACGATGGTCACTGTCGAGACTCCCGGATATAAAAGCGGCGGTGCCCAATATCTCGGATGTAGGCTTTCCCCGGAGCGATTGATTCAGCCCTCGTATATATTTCTGCAAAAGGGTCCGACAGGGCAGGTTAATGAATAACATGGCGCAAAATGTCCTTGTGGCCTTGTGGAATTGGTTGTATCTCTCTAATTCCTCCTCCGCCTATAGGCATGTAATGCTCCCCGACGACAGCGCGGCTTGTTTTTCTTACTTCTTCAATTTGCAACATGCACCGCAAATTACACAAGCTCCTCACAGTGGCTCCGGAGTCGCAACCTATACAACCTCCTGACAAACCAACAACCCGCCGGTGGAACTTTCTACCCGGTATCATCTACCAAAAAAGACACAGACTCATATAAGAACGATGTCGAAGGCGTGGTATCACAAGAGACAGTATGATTGCTAGCGGCATGGCTGGAAGCAGAAGTGTCAGTGGCACTTATACGGGCTTGCGCGTGAGCGTTGGGATTAGAGTTTGGTCAGTCGAGTCATACTATTTACAATAAATGGCCGTTTATTCTGGTAAAAGTGTTGTGATGTCGTCGTATCGTAATGTTGTTGTCCTTTCTTTATTGTATGACCTGGACCTTATCTTTTCTGTTTGTTTGTCCAGGGAGAAATAATAACCCGCACACATTTTAGGCATATTGCGTCGTGGGTACCTAAATTTTAGCCAGCGTCATCAAAATGCCGCCATGCCTTTAAGAGACGCTCTTTTCCGGATTTCGTAATCGGCGACTTCTGTGCTGTAAGGTTGGCGGCTGAATTGGCCATTCTTTCTTTGTCTACAGACCTTATCAAAGCTAATCGCTATCTGCCGCGCTTTGCCTTTTTGTTGGATGCTTGTTGGTTGAGATGGTCAGGACTCAGTGGCTGAACCAAATCTCTCGGCACTTGAGTAGATCATAGCGACCGGCCTCTCTTTAGCCCGTATAGACTCGATTAGATAGAAGATGCATTAGTATGATAGACAAGAGCAGTGTATCACACGGATGGGTTGGGATGCGAAGTTGCCAGCTAAAACGGCTCCACATTCCTTTTCCATGTGGCTAAGATCATGTAGGACAAATCAGGCTGAGCAACCTGGTATATTAAGACAACTTTGCACAGGCAATACGCTTGGAATAATCTAACCAGGAAAGTTACAGAATATGAAACGTTAGCTGTTTGCACTAAATTGGCACCAACAACCCAAAAGGCTATCCCAGTAATCGATCTGGCAAAACCTCAAACTTGGCCTTGGACCTGATCCGCAATCCTTGACGTTCCCGAGTAATGGCTAATGACACCGATGTCGCTCAGTGGGGAACGATAAGAAGCAAATATATTTATCCTGGGGTCTCTCCTGCATTGTTTCCTCGCCGTCAGGGCTGGCTGGGAGAACAACACAAGGGTATCTACCAGTAATTGGTAAGATAGTCATAGCTACAATTATCCAGAGCCCAGTGGCCCTACAAGCCGTAGTTTATGTAGTCTTGTTTGCTCGTGGCGGCTGCGCTAATGTAGTCCTTGATTCAGCGCTTTGGGGACGATTAGTTCATGTTCACTGAGTAGCTTTATCTAAAGTGCGCTGTTTATGTCTAACAGTCAGGGACTTCTTGGGTTATTACACCACAAAATAAATAACAGGCAAGGCATTTGCGTACCATTTGAGACGCGAGAGAAATGAACATGCCTGTAATAATTTAAGTTCTTATTCGTTGCAACTTTTATCAGGTTTGATAAGTAGCAATTAGATCTAAGTGCTCTAACTGGAAATACGTAACTTCAGATTCATCTCTATATGGTGTTAGCCTTGTCTTGTAATCGTAGTAAACGGGAGAGGATTACTATTTAATACTGTGTTTTGCGTCATGATTTCGATATATTATAGGAGCATTGTCTATGCTAAATCTTGAATGGTTTGCTTAATGTTATTCTGATTATATTATTAGTATTGACCTACCCTGCAGATCCCAGCGCATTTTTTCAGACCTATTGATTCTCTAAGACAAGAAGGAGATTATAGATCCCTGTCCAGTATGATAAAAATAGAACGCTAATCGCTACACAGTTCCACTCACTTATTGTATTACAGCACAGCTAGAGCAGGAAAGCTCAGAGTCTTGATCCTAAGTAACAAAAAGAATAGGGTAACTTTATATAAACTCTATAATATCTTTACTAAGCTTAGGATATCTTTTTCTGAGTTTATTTTCGGTGTTGTCTTGCTCCCCGAGGCACAGGTACACCGTAGCAAAGGCTAGCAGGGATTCAAAACCGACCTTACCCGCTCTGGTTAGTGGTTAAACTGAAGATCCTGGGATCTTACGTTAGCGTTTGTTTTCAATTCAGCACCCGTCGTTATCAGCTTTTCTCACAAAGCGAGTAAGCCGAAACGATTGCCTTCAACATGCGACTGAAAGAGAGATGATTCTATCCTTGGGATACGCCATTGCACTTTATTTCTATATTCAATCGCGTCTCTGATGGTGCGTAGATCTGCTTGACATGCCTGGAGTTATCATCCCAAGCAGGCTTTGGTAGCACCCTCAGCGCGACATCTGCACACGTTCAGCCGCATTCTGCTACAAACACTGCGACTGAGTCCTTACAATCTGATTAGGAACCGACGGCTTCTCTCATCTTGTCTCGTTACGCATACACGATTGGCTGATGACCTTTGACTTTCCATCTGATATCGAGCACAAGGCCGTTCTGAGTTTTCGACCCTTCGACATCAATACAAGCTTCGCCATTCGTGCCGCCCGCATACAAAATACCCCCGCGAATAAATAAACCCTATCCCATTACAAACCATCCAATCCCGAGCGGCAATACTGGTCCATCCGCAGCTCCGTGCCGAGATAGAGCTTAGGTTGTTATTCTGTAGTAGCTTCTGGGGACCATGGAATCTTGTATCAGGTTGAGACTAGTGCTCCTTAGGGCGTAACAGCGACAAGACTCGACCGTGCCCGTGCCTGGGTAGACCGCGGGTTCTTGATCATCTTTCTTAGAAAGCAAAATGGCCGCCACGCCGATGCTTGTACAGCTGTGCAAGGCTGAAGATATCCGACTCAAGAAACAATTGCGCAATAATGCAACCAACCAGCACTGGAGATATCCATTGACCATGGCATCTTTGCATTCTTCAGCGGCGCCTCTCCAGAAGCGCTTAGGGGCAATATAGTAGGTCCGGAGGCCTGACGTATTGAAGAAGTAAGAAAAATCTGCTGGGTTATCGTCGGGGAGTGGAGGTCTGACATGTATCCTTGAATTGGCTCCTGGCTCTGATCGCTACACCTGCGTACCGCAAGCCCAGGCGATGTTGTGCGGGAGCAAATCCGCACTCTCGATGCGTAGCCGGATCTTTCTTAGTTAATAATACTAATACTAGCGGCTTGTCGATAAAAATGTATTGGGCGAGAGGCACGTTGAGAGTCTGTGTCGCTGGGAATTACACCCTCGATGAAATGTGAAAAGGCACTCGGACGTTGCTCAAAGAGTTGAGGGCGCCTCGCCGCAGTCTCATCCCCCTGCCTGTTCCGGGCAGTGACTAGTGCTTGGATTTCCGCTATCTCTGATTATGTTCATAAGGTTACTCAGGATCATTAACAAGGAGTATAGTATGATACTAGTACCCATGTCCTTCAATACCATGCGCGTAGCGCTTGAATACTGAAACGACAGATTCCCTTGAATATACAGTGTTTCTAAGTCAAACTCCTATGCTTACAGTACAATACATACAGTTCGTGTACACTTCGTTCCAACCGGCAAGGAGTAGCTCTACTGTAGCGCACAGTAGAGAAACTTTGGGTGCTTTCGGGTATATCAAACATAGAACGAGGGAGGTGTAGATGAGGGATCCCAAAAGCCAGAGTACTTCTTATATTTGGTAGAAGATTATCGAGGCTTAGCAAGAATTCGGGTTGAGCTCTGTGAGACACCAACATGCTAACATGTTGCCTTGAGACTATCACAAATCATCCTTTCAAGTTTACATATCTTAGTCATACACGGTCCAGTCGCTTCGCATTTCTATCAGTAGCTATCTAGGTCATCCAGTGTCCTTGGTGTCTTGTTCTGGGTCTACATGTTGTAGAGAGCTTGGAGGTAGTGTCCTTTGCGCGAAGTATACCTGTGAATGTACAATAGCATCACTTGTACTTCTCTGGCCTTGCAAGGAGACTGCTATGTCCATCCCGGAACTTGGTAGTCTTGTTGGTGTTTAATGATGCCACCTTGGAGGTGGCACTGTGCTGGAGGTGAACAACTGCTTACCAGATATGGAGCATTGAACAGCCGAGACATCGAGGTCAAGAACCGTGTACAGTGGGCTCTTGTCTCTGATGTGTATGAGTTGCACCTTATGTGAGCCGCGAACGAGCCTAGTCACCCCTTCCATTGTATGCCTGATTTCATCGCTATATTCAGGTCCAGCTTCGCCTCCCGATTCATTCATCTTCATGCCTTTGAGACGAGCCAAGAAGACATGACCAGGGAGTTACATAACCACCGCTGCGGGAGAGGTCCCCGATAGAGTCCTCACTGCAACTTCATGGAATAAAGAACTCCAGTAATCTCGATTCTGAAAAGTAATTGGATGTCAACAGCATTACCTGGTCCAGTCCTTCCCAGTCTCCAACGAAACTGGAGACAGATCTGTGATGCATCAAAGAACCTGGGATACTTCTACTCAATAGCTGGAAAAATTGTCTCGGACTTACACGCTTCGGTGCCAGAATTTCGTCAAACGTAATGGACTGATTGATGTTTTATCTGCCACCACCTTACAAAAGCTGTGAACGGTTGATATGTATTAGCTAACGGTTGTTCTCTTGCTTGGTAATTCCAGTTGATAATCGTCGTAGATGTGTCTCAGCCTGTCCGACTGTGTGTTCCTCCGGTGTCACAGCTCGTAGTAGGCTATCCGCATTCCACACCTAAATCTTCAGGGTTACTATGTATAGTCCTACCTTTCGCCGGCAATTTCTGAAACGGTCCAAGATTTCACCACTGCTACTACCGTTGTAGTCGTCTGGATTTGTGTTGATAGGACCCATGCTGGCAGTACTGCGTCTCGTATAACTGCACAGGCTGACCGGGGTGTAACTACATTTGGCTAACAAGAAAATTGCGGAACGTCGTCGATCATCCCTCATCCACGTCTTGCCTATGTCTCCTGGCTGGTAGCCAAATTACACCGTGCCAGATGAAAGCAAGCCCATGCCAGCTCCTTCTATGAAGGATTAACGCCCAAGCTTTAGATACTTACTTTCTACACAGGCTAAGAATAGCACGCTTCGTTTAGAAACCAAGAACCCCTATCCGACCTCTACCAATAGCCCTATAAAAATGCCTTAATTATCTAAGAATTAATTAGCTATTGCACCTTATATAAGGATTAGCAACGCAATTACTTGGTTTACTGGGCCAGGTATCTATCTAATCAATTCTCCTGGGTCTCGAAACATAAGGTTAAATCTTTTGGCCCGGACCAAGCGAATGAGTTCAAACGCAGACGTCGGTCGTCATGTCACAGAGGGCCGAAGGGCGAGATGTTTACTAGTAAGAATGCACCAGTATCTTGCGCCCCAGGCGACGAGGAGGGTTGCATCGGCTGCTCTCGATGTGGGAGTGGGTGCAATTGAGTTCCGACCCTGTAACGGATTTTATTGAGAATATGCCGGTTGGTATTGGAGATATTGTAACCAGGGCTGAGGAGCTATGAGTTTCTTGGGGTTCCAAGTGTATCTACAGTTTAGCATTTCACCAATTCTCACTTTAGTACTCAGCTTAGCACTTAATCTCAAGCTACCATTCGAAAATTAACTAGACTTAAAGCCAGCCAGCTATCTAATTCATTCTATCAAACTGTGTGTAGATACCTCGGAGACATTACTTAAATTAACTAGTTCCGATACGTGGCAGGCCAGGTACAAACTACAGAAGTATCTTTATACCCAGGTAGGTTCTGAGCTTCTTTCCAGTTCTTTGCAAATAGGGCGCAGTGTAAAGAGAGAGGGCGATACGTAAGCGTGATAAAGGCCAGGAAGATCAGGAGACTGCGCGATTGTCTGTTTGTTTTTGCTTCCTTCCAGGCACTGGCTTGAGGCAGCATCTACATGCACCTCGGTCTCCCGCATGGTAATGCCTTTAATTGGATTAAAATTGTCAGTCGCGTCTGGATACCATGCGAACAAGCTGGCGGAGGAGTTAGCGAAATCGGGGAGCATAGCGAATATTAACACCCCGACAGATGCTGGATTAGAACAAGAGCTTGTGGCAATACAACCGAGCCCACCATGACCGGATGAAAATAAAAGGCTGAGCTTTGTTATGACATTGATTGTCTGCGCATGCTGATGCGACATCTGGTGGTGTCGCAATTCCATTTAGACATTCAACGGTAGCCCGTGACGAGGAGGGCCTTGTAGCTAAATAGGGCCAACTTGGGGCTGGCTTTTCTCTTTAATTTACTGACCGGTCCTCAAATATGTAAAGTCAGTTGAAAGCTCCGAGATTCGCATTTCCAGTGACATAGAATGCACATGCAGGCGACGAGTCAAACTAATTCTGTCCCATGGTAGAGCAGATCGTGCGAGGTTGAGGAATTAAATACAGGAAATTGCCAGACATGTCAGAGGATGATCACAACCAAATAGAATTGAGATCCAGCCGGTAGACCCATCTGCGAAGTCACATATTTAGTTTCGTCGCGAAATAGGTTGTTGTCTCTTAAGCTTGAACGCCATTATCACCACGAGTCGCTGGGGGATCGATTGAGTCAATTGGCGATCACCAAATGAAGACAACAGGTCGAAATGAGGATGTAGAAGACGTGAGTAAGTAAGGTCACCAGATCGCTGGCTACTTGTGATTATCAAGATCGATGTAACGAGATGTTGAGGGTAACAGAGTAACAAGCCTACATAAGAACTTGAGTAAAATATGCTAATGCCATGTCATTGGCTTTAATGTGTGGGGTTCAAGCTGACTATATAGGAAACCTGCTCTCTTACTTATCGCTACCTGGCTACTGCTAATAAAAGGGTACATTGTGTCGTTTCAACATTGCATTATGCCTCCAGCCCCCTGCCTGAAATGGACACTCTAGCACCTGTTTGACAAAACCCTCAGAATTACCTCAACTCAGCAGTCGAAATTGCACTGAATAGCATCAACAGCCATAGTTCCGCTTGTACCACCAGTGTTGAAGCAGTTACCCTGGTTGTAGCTCTTCCCGCGATATTGGTATCTAACACCGCCGATATTGCGAAGACCGATTGTGTTCGCGCCAAAGTATAGATGAGGCCCATAGGTAGTAGTGAAATCGGCGCTGAAACCAGGGCTATCGCGCTTCAGTTTGCCATCTGCAATGATGTTGTCACAGCTGCCTCCAACAACCTTGACTCCAGATCCGCCTGTAGTACTCCCCGGGATGCCAAATGACGCGAGGCTAGCCCAGACGATGACTGCACACTGATGCGCGCCAGGCGATCTGCATGTATTGACGTCACGCTGATTGAATTGCTTAGCGCATATCCTCTAGTATATGGGAAGAAGAAGCTTACAGGAAGTATCGTCGAGTCTGCTCCTGCATCGGTGGGTGCGGCTTGGACTGCGCTTGCAAGTGCGCAAGCACTCAAGACATTGCTAAGCTTCATGATGAAGGAGATGTGATAAGATCGTGAAGTTGGTTCGAAGAATATCCTTTAGTTGGGATGCCCGATGGAATGTTTGAGCTGGTATGACTGCTTTAAGGGTTCCTTCAGCGGCCTTTTATATCTGAGGGGACATACTGTAGTTACAGCATCTCAAGAAGCTGCTGCCTAGTGATCTTGCAAGTTCCGGTGCTTCCGATAATAGCTACACCCAAATACACGTCCGCAAGTCTATATCCCACTCCCCAAAGCTGGAAACCCTTTGCTTGCTTCGTATAGTGTCTACTGGACCCTTGTTCTTTGTTCATCCTCCGTTAACAGGCACCAGCCTACCATAGCGTTGTCGCTGTTTCCAAACTCCGCTTTAGAACCATCGAACGACTTTGAGAGTGCAGATTAGGCAGGTACGGGTTTAAAGTTATGTCCTATTAGATTGGTGGTTTGAGAATAGACTCCGCTTTCTTTCATTTTAATATTCCGTCCTGTACTAGAGATACGTGCAAAACGAGAATGTGGCAAGCTGTTTAAGATCTGCCTTTTTCACACTTCTTACTACGGATCTCTTCCCCGCCAAGGCACTCGGCATTGTTCGTGCGACGGTTATGATCTCTCTGAAAAACCAGATTGTTTCTATCTCTACGAAAGATTGTTACGTAAAAGTCACAAGAATAACAACTAGCTGGTAAAGTTCGTCGTTTCAATGTCAAGGACAACGTCGATTAGTGCTGTAATAGGAATGGATACCGTGATACCCCGGAATGTTTTAATAGAGTTCCTTCTATAAGACTACAAGTAAGTAATTGTATAAATAGCGTAGATAGTAGTGCCGGACTTTCGAAATCCCGTATTAGTTATTCATGCGGTATTTATAAAATTTAGGTTTATAATTTAGCTAAGTTTTACTAGTTATACAATTACTGGGATTCCCCTGTTTAAAAACGCAATCCCGGAGTCAGCATAAAGATGTCAGTAAAACATTCATAGACTACATATTTTCAGGAATCCGGCCTGGGCGATCCGCATTGCTGTTAGAGAGAGAGTGCCATACTAGTACCTCTGAGATCTGGATTATTTGCCTGTTAGTGTTAAATAGACTCTTGATTATATTTAAAGAAGAGGCTTCATCCTTCCAAACATACTAGGCAATCCAGTATAAACCGTTAAATTTAACATAAATAAACACAGAAATTTAAAATTAGCAGCCGTGTTAAATATTCCTGACCAAGACAAGAGAGGCTCTTGGCAAAAGCTATAAAATGCTCTCTTTAAGAAACGTAGAACAGTTTAGGCAATGAAGGGCATTTACTAACAAAAGCCAAGATGTTTCCAGTATCCAGAACCTATTTAAATAAACCACAAGGCTTTGTTGCTCATGAACGCTGTGTTACAAGTAGACTAACCTCGTCCCCAAACTATACCGAGCCTCGATATGAACCCATCCTTGGTCTCGCCATAAAATCCCCTGCATGTCCATCTAGCATTGCCGCCTAAATTCGGAGCCCGCTCCACAACTTGACCAACGTCCACCGTAACTCTCATATCTCCCTCTCCTAGGTAGCGTAGCGTCGAGACGTCAAGGGGCCATGCCGCCTGCTCGCCCTTCTTACTAGCCGGATCAGCCCGAATGAACTCAACGGCATCCAAAAATCCTGGGCCACCCTCCGATATCCGCCCAGCAGTCAGCTTGGCGACAATCAGGGGCGACGCGACATCGCACTTCCATACCTCGCGGCTAAAGTTGCCGTGAATCACTTCCTGTCCGTTGGTGTACGTCGTCTTTAACCCAGTAAGTTTTCCCCCATTCGAGGCAAAAGCAATGGTCTTGACGACCCAGTCGATATCTATCCCATCGAGTGTGTTAAAGGGCTCGGATATATCGTCAACTGATGCGGCCCCGCCGGCAACATTTTTAGAAGTGGCGGCGGCGGTAGCTCCAAGGATAAAGTGGAAAGGAAAGCTTGCGAAGTTCTTCAGATGTTTGAAGCGCTTTACGTTAGCCTGGAGCTTTTTGCCCCGGCTCAGGTACGATTTACAGATTGGCACGGATAACGGGGCGGCGGGAAGAGGCACGAAGGCACCCTTAGACCAGACGATGCCCAGGGTGCAGGAGAGTACCAGCGGGATGTTCGGTGGAGGGATTTGCAGAGAAGCTGAAGACGCCTCGAAAAGACCACTGGGCGCCCTCGGGGTGGAGAAAAGTCGTTACTTTTGACTCGGGACCGACGGTTACTATCGTAGGTGCCGAACCCCCCTGAGGAACGGCGGTGTCAAAGACATTACAATATGATGTGACAAGGTGATAGATGTGATGGCCGACTCTGCACTCCTCTTTTCGTCCCGGACCATGACTTCGACGATGATCTGAGATCTATCTGAGGCCAAATCCCAATAATGAGTCGCTGGCCCTTCACAGCTACCGTGGGACTTTTCCACTCTCTCAGCGTACTTGAGGCGGATACCGTGCACAGCCTGGTCTTTTGACCACACCATAATTTTGTCGGGGCGGAACGTAGCATCAATGGTTTCTAACATCATTGACCAAGGTTGCACTAGAATGCACGGCCCTTTCTCCAACAAGACCGGCACATCCATGCATCAGGTAATCCTGAGCCTTTTAAGAGTAGTGTTGAACCGAGTTTTGTAGCCGTAAGTCTTGTTGACTCAATGACTTTTTGAAGAGGTAGACGGGGGTAGCGCATCGTCGTCCTGAGAGGGGGCTACGTGGCCAAGGAGTAACGCCGCATTGGGGTCCTTGAAGCGAAGCCTGGCGCTCTCTGGAGACAGCGAGCGAACGACGGGGAGTGGTTGCTCGAAGACTAGTGGATTGAGGAAGGACGAGTCACGCTTGGTGTCTGTCGCAAGCTTGGAGTTCTTAGCCACTAGGTCTACCTTATTGAAAACCTTGGCCATTTCGAAGCGGCAGACCTTGCGCACGTATATCAGCCCCGCAAACGCCGGGTTGAAGACTGGGAACTGAATACTGTCCTCTTTCTCATCTTCATCCTCTTCGTTAACGTAGTTACTCTGTCGAGTAACTAGAGCCTGCTGCTGCGTCGTCTCCTGAGAGGTAACCTCGGTAGAGGCCCTTTTAAGCTTGACGGACTTGGCTTCTGCTTCGGCGGCGGGCAGGGCTTTAATCTTAGCAAGGGCGTGAGTATCCTCTCCAGGGCGACCAGTATCGATAGTTGCGAGATTTCCCTTGAGCTCGTAGGTGGCGTGTGAGATCTGCTTCCACATGGCCTTAGAGTCCATGTAGTGGTCGAGGAGGGCATTTGTGTAAATCCCTACACTTTCGTAGTCAAGCGGCGAGAAATCATCCTTCTTGATCTAGAAGTCGGCCAAGGACGTGTACTTGGTCAGGATAGCGTACGTCCGCTGGGGAGTAACAGCGACAAGATCAGGGAATGCCGCGGCTGCCTTCTTGAGAGAGTCTATGCCCCAGTCCAAAGTTGGATCTTTAATGGAGCCTCCACCGCTCCAGGTTACGCTGATGGTTGTCTCGGTGCTTTTGCTGAGGTTGTTCTTCTCCATGCCGAAATTAGCCTTAATCTTGCCGCTGATAGTAGGGGTGGACATTTCAGCCTTAAGCCTAGCCTTGATCTTAAAGATAGTAGACTTGTCGTGCACCTTGATCGAGGTGACGGCATTAAGCTCTCCACCTTTTTCACACCCAGAGAGGAAGCAATCCTGCCACAAGTTAGCTGAGCTATCGATTCCAATGGATTCGTCAGGACAGAACTTACGCCACACATTTCAGAGAACTCCTCCTTCTTTACCTTGCTGATCTTGTTAAAGATGCAGTACTCAGGCGGTTCATGGATTTGGTTGGCCACCTTGACCTGAAGGTGGAAAATGATATCACTAGACTTAAACTGATCGCTGTCGACGTAGGAGCCGATGGCCTTGCCGCCTATGGTGGGTGCCTTGATGGAAAGAGACCCGGAAATGTTCATGGCATCAGTCACATCACTGATCTTATTCACGAAGCGTGATGAATATCTTACGATCTGCGGCTTCGCCTGGGGTATATAATAGATATCTTTCACCTGTAATTCGACCTCTTACAAAACGCAGAACTGACCCATAGCATCGCCTAGGGAGGCGCAGGTGGCCTATTGCCCTGTTGTTGACGCCGATAGTTGGCCGGCGTAAGGTCGCTGGCCCCATCATCGGCTTCATGTGTCCGGGGTGTGGACAATGGACTGTATTTTGCCAGCGGAAGGACTGCTCTGTCAAGGCAGACCTGATGTGTATAGGTGTTGAACCCTTGGCCCAACCGCATAGAGTTGTTGTAGGTGGCGAGTTCCTTCTGCCTGAGCAAGTCAGCTTTCGGCTTTAGCATCGTCGCACGTGATCAACACAAGGAAGGCATTTGGATAGGTGTGACATACAGACGGGTCAGCTTCTCAACCCAGGCGCCAAGGCCCAGACCAATCCGAAAGCCCGAGAAAAGGCAACAATACGCATCACATCGGTATGTTGATTTCCTCTCTTGATCATTAGTTGAGATCCATCGCTTAAGAATCTCGGTTGTTGGCGGCATATCTCACTTCACATCTAGGTCTGTCTATAATCATCTGCCAATCTCATCTCCATCTTCCACAGCATACCGATTCCTAACGTTTCATTATGGAAAGGAGGGGCCGGGTCAGAATTCCAAATGATAACATTTGGAAGAGAGATTTCGACGTTTGTGGCGGACCTGATGAGACGGCCGACATCTACAGTGTTGTCTCCAAGAGGGACGTTGAATCATCGAGCGTGAAATTTGCAGCTGATATGTTGGACAAGGTTAAGTTTATGATCAAAGATCAGACGTGATCATTAGATAGGCTAAAAAGCTTATCTTGGGCAATTGTGTTAGGTAGCCGGTATACTGCCTGAACTGATTTGATAAGAGTGTTATTTTGAGTTGATAGAAACCGCCACCGATGCTTACAGCACGTGCCTTACACGTTATGATTAAAGAAGAGGGAGAGGATAATGCTCTCGCTTCGTTGCAGCCAGATGTTTACTATGTTCACATCAAACCCCGGGGTACCGAAGGTACTTTTATTCTCGCAGGATCTGCACTACACTCGAAGCCGGGAGGCCCATCCGCGGAAATCTTCGGTGGTCTTTTCCCTGTTGCTTTCCTGATCGCCCTCGCAGAGAACGTGGTGGACTGGCAGAATATTGAAGGGTAGGTCTTACACACCTCATACTCCTCCCAAATTCATTTACATAGGACTCGACTGATTTTCAACCTTCAAGCTGGAAGAAAAGAACAGAGAAAAAGGCCAGGGCCGAAGCCGAGCACCAACCTTCCGACATGACGCGGACAATTCATAACGGCCAACAACAGAGAGCTTCTACGGCCCCTGTAAGCCGCAAGATAACTGAAAAGGATGTCATTCAGAACTGGAGACATTTTTGGTGTGAATTGGATGATACGACATTTGCGTCATCCAAAGCAGGATGTTGGATTCCCACTCAAGACTTTCATGGTCAGCTAGGGTTTCGTACACTAGGGCCGGCCTGTCGATAGCAATCGTGCGTATTCAAACTCGAAAGTCACCAAAAGATTCAGAAAGGACTGACGTGAAACTTTAGAGGAAACTTAGCAAAAGAGAACGCTTTCAACTCAGTCCCAACCAACACGATGAGCGCGCGTTCCATGGAAGGACGGCCTCAAGATTGTCTACAACAAAGATCACATAAGAAAATACCACGGAGATCGACGATCGTTTTCTTGTGCAGTGCTCTGACAAGGTCATCAATTAAAGGAAAAAGGATACCGATCTACTAAACAAACAGTTAAAAAAAAACCAAGGCCACTCTGGAGAATGAACAAGATAATAACACTAAGTCTAACATTGCAAAAATTGTTATATACTTTAGGAAAAGATTAAAAATAATAAAGTTTAGGATAATTATATTAATAAAAGAAATACCAGTGCTTAAGCAAAATAGTTAACTGTATACCGATAAAGACAGGAAAGATTAGTACAAGGTAAGCAGATATTTACTACGTGGCAGCTACAAGAGCTGAAACAATTTAGCTATCAAGCAATCCCTTCGACCTATACGATTCTTACGTGTCTGAAGATGACTGGAACATGTACATGAACAGCCTTAAGGCTGATACGAAGTTTAAGGCTGCGCAAGTCCCTTGCCAATATTCACCTTCAGTAGCGTTTCTTACAAATCCAAGGCGAAGAGATAGAAGCGGTTTAAGATACCTACGAAGCCTTTCTAAAAGCTACCAGGGCCCTAAAGTCTGCAACTGAAGAAGCAAGGGTCAATTACGTAAAGTAACTTGCCGGTACCCTTAAGTTAAAATCCTAGTATAAGCACGCACATATCGCGGATCTGGATAATCAATTGATTTTTAAGCAGTGTGCAAGAGGTGTTAGATTCCAGAGCCGTCTTAACTACCGCAAGATCGAAGTAGCGGCGGGTGCAAGAGACACTGAGTACGATCAGAAGGCCATTATGGGTAACCAATTAGCATCCAAGGTACTTATATTGTTGAATTGCCTGCGGAATCTTACTAAAATGGTAGGGAACTAATCAGGTTTCATCTTCGCTCGGGTGGAAACATAACAACGATCCGACCTTTATGAAGGAACATGAGTTTCTTTTAGTCTGTAGGACTAGAAATGACTTTATTTAGGTTTTTAAGGAAATAAATATAAGACTTTAATGATTTTTCTTTTTGCAAATAGTCTCAGAAAGCACTATACATTATACAATCAATTTCAGTTTCCTTTCCACCACGGGCGTGTCTTGATCATAGCATTTGAACTGCGTAGGCTTCCCCTACTTCTTGAAAACAACTTGGCTCTTGGTAATGTCTACCTCAGGTACATTCAAGGGCATGGATGAAGGGACGGGCTTAGTACGTGCTAGGCTCCTGATACGCTCTGTCTTCCTAAGTTTGCTGGTCCCGCTCTTGACGGAAGCACTGTGCCACCCCATCTCATCAGGACTGCTGTCACCGCTTGAGTCGTCGCTACTCGTGTCGCTGCCGTCCCCTGGATTGGGAACACGGCCGCTTTGGTACTCTGAAGCAATTGTGGACGCGGCAGTAATCAAGCCTTGGCGGAGCAGTGATGGGTTGTCTTCCGCACTGGCTTGAAGCTGAACAGACTGCATCACACCCTCAAGTGTACTGTATACAACACTGCGATTTTGCTTCTTATATTCCTCTTCCAACTTCTTAATCAGTTTCTTATGAGAGTTGGAGGCGAGGGGTTGATTACCCCAGTTAATCGAAGCGTTGACAACCCACATCGGCTTCACAGAAGCCTTGAGTTCCGATACAAAAATCGTGGAACTTGGTTCGCCCTCGGCCTCCATCTCTGCCAGGAGGCTCTTGGACGGGTGAAACCTGCCATAAACGCAACTGTGCCAGCAATATTCCGAGGATGTGGCACCCAGAGGAAGGGGGTAGTAAGCATGGCCTAAGTCAAGCGTCCACTTTCCCTTGGGGTCGGTGTAGGAGAACTTTGTGGTCTTGATTTTTACTTCGCCACCACTAGTAGTGGGAGATTCAATGGCGAAAATAGCCTTGCCGACTTCAGAAGAAACGTCGAGGCTTTGATCAACCGGGACGCCGAGAGCGCCGAGCCATTTTGAGAGATCCTGATACATAGGGACCGCAGGAGTACCATCTGGCAACAGAGCACTTGGGTTCTTCCAGATACCAGTGAAGTAGTCTCTGACACGATCCTCAGAAGTGAAGTCATCTGCGAAAAAACTCCGCTGTCTGATAGCTTTCTCATCGACCTGCTTCGAGGCTTCCCTGGCCTCCGTCTTCAGCAGTCCGCTGGCAACATCAAAGTTGCGGTGAAAAAGTGCCAGGTTCTTCTGGTGTCCAGCCAGCCTAGTAGTTTCGTCGTCGGACTCCGCGGCAACGGCAAACGTGCCCGCAATTTTGGCAACGGTGCCAACGGCGCCGGCTATGTCTCCCGCATGATCGAGGACCCAGCCACCAGCGCTCTTGACGCCATCGACTAGACTGCTCCAGAATCCCATATTAAAAGTCTAGAATGTAGGTGTGGATTGGAAGAAATTACAAAAGTTGAGTAGAGCAACTAAATGTATCGTGGGACAATATGACTATAGAAGAAAGATGTGATGATGAGATGTGTATCAGAGGTTACTAGGGAAGAGGACTTCTTGCTCATCTTATAGACTGAGGTCACCCTCCGTCCGTTAGGTCTGCCATACCTCTTTGAGAAGCCACTCTTATCAACAGCTACCCATCTGATACTTTCGTCACGGCTCTTATCACATAGTTCAGCCAGCCACAAAGCCTTATTACTACTCTATACATCATTCAAGCTTGATATTTGGCAATAAAACACAGTTTCAACTTCCTAAAATTAAGCTCTATTTGCATCTCGCTGCCAAAACCGGATTTTACCTTCATCTAGTGCCCTGTCTGTCACATACCTACTCTGCATGGTCGCCAACCTGGCCATCTGAGCTACTCTGAGGCCTTTCAAGAAAGCACACCCCTCCCTGCTAAGAATCTGTGGCACTGCACAATTACTTCTGCTGTACGGTAAACTGAATCTTTGGTGATTTGGTCTTTGTTGCTGCATCGGGCTTGGTGTTGTTATTTCGGCTATGAAAGCGAAGATCAAACTAGCCACATACGTATCGGCTGTCACAATTGATTTCTCATGCGTCAATGCGTCGAGGCTTGGGCCTCTACTTGATGAGAGGTTCGGGATAGCCCGTAGAGCTCTCTAGTTAGCAGCTCGCTATCGAGACTTGGCAAGATTAGGGAGTAATCCCCCAGTATTCTAATGGCCAGTTAAATAGAAATCAAGTACTGAAATATACTTTATTTTATTATCAGAACCTCATAGCAATCTTTCTCTGTAGATAAATCAAGGTGAGATATCCATAAAAGCTGAAGCGTTTGGCTCATAACTGGAATGTTCAAATCGAACGTGATTGTGTTACAGGTTTTTCAAACAGGAAAGCCAAGATGTAAGTGGGTAAATGGGCTGAAGAAGAATCAGGATATTGTAGTCACCCAACGTAACTATTCTTTCTGTACAATAAGGCCTACACAAGACGGTGGCGTAGGACGACACGTAAACTCTCTACTCTGTACTCAGTGCTTGATCAGCCAATGCATTCTTCTCTTAACAGTACAGGCCATACAAAATGTCTGTTTAAGCGGAGCCTCCCGTTTGATAATTAGCTATTAGAGTTTCTACGGTGGTCATAGACATGGTTCAATTGGTTAAGCGTCATGCGAAGGCTTAGCTGAAACTGGAGCTAACTAATAGGTACAGCGTTGCTTAAGCGGGGAGAGGGTCTTTATATCCAGCCAGTCACATATACATAGGAATATTACATTTACTCGTTAGCTCAGCCAGCCTCATTGTGTCTTAAGTTAGATAGAGTTCTGAGTGCATAGACTCATTCTGGGTGGCGGCCGACAATTCATAAACACCGGATTAGGTAGAATCACATTCCTAAGGTCACTCTTGTAGATCCTTTCCTTTTTATATATGGTATTCGGTTCACTTGCGTTTTACGGAAGGGCTGGGCATACCAAGGGGGAATGGATCATAGTGTAGACAGAGCTGAGCTAAGCCTAGTGGGAAACATTGAGCCACTCATCTTCTCCATAAATATCGTCGTACAGTGACTGTATCAGCCGATCAAGGTTGCAAGGGTGTATTAGTAACATTCCATGCGGTGAGGCTGAACTTAGGCTAATCCGAGAAAAATATTTATCTCAAACTCTTTTAACATATGGTGCTCCCAACAATGGAAAAGGCTGGAGAGTTGGTAGATTTTCGTGGCTCTCACCACTCGATTGTACCGCATTCAGTCAGTCAGCTCTGTGTAACCACACAGGTGGACCTATTGGTCTCGGTTTGTCTTACCCCTAAGGCCCTTTAGCAGTCTCGAAGGTAAAAGAGTCGCTCTAGATGTAGTTCAAATCACTCTCACTGTAAGTCAAGCGCGCATTCGAACCTTTACTTAAAAAGCGTTGTTATAGCTCAAGGATATCGAAGTCCTTTGGCTTCTAAATTGTACTCTCTGTATCATTACATAGATAGTTAGTACAGCCAAGTAAAGCTCACACGAAGGGCGAAGATCCCATACGCCACTGAATGCGAGCTTCACGGTCAAAGTCAATACAGCCGATAACGCTTCGAGTTAGACGATTTTCATCGTCTTCCTCATCTAACGTTCGTTAGCTGGCCAAAATCTACTTCTATAATCACCAAACGACTCTGCGAAGATCCTTATCTTCGAAATCGATAGGTACCCTTATTTAACAAAAGGTTTCACCTCGAGGTTTAACAAGTACTAGCGTTATGTAGTTATTCCGATATTAAAATAAGTTCTCCATTGAGTCTGACGCAAGCTGTATCAGGATGTCATTATCCATCTTGACTTTGGTTTCGGTGGCGAAGAAGTTCACTATCACCCCCGTCGCTGTTACATCTGGAACGATCTCATCGCCCACTGCAAGTGTCGTCTCTAGCAGCTAAGCAAGCGCCGTTTCTTCCCGTTATTACATTTCTAGCGTCTGCAGATACTATTAGCACGTTCTCTCTACTCTATCTGGGTAGGAAAACACTGACTCGGCAGCTGGCTCCTCGTTAGTTGGAAAGGTTATGTCAGATGCTTGACGCTTGTCGCATCTTACCGGGCAGTCGATGCCAATGTGTTTTGGCAGGTTTACTACTATTAAAGTTCTTTTAAATATTAACCTCCTCTGTATTTTTAGGGTATTCGGGTCTTTATACTCCAAGGGGAGAAGACATACCGCATTGTATTGTGCTTGAATAGGCAGTTGGGGACTGAAAGGCAGGTGAGTCTGGGACGGACTCTCCTGTTATTGATATCGTTAGTTCGTGCTTGAAATATAATCTCTCTACTCATTTAAGACTATAAACCTTCAATCTGACGATATATGGTGAAGGAAAACACAGTCGCGCAGAAGCCGAGCGGAGATGTCTTACACAAAAAAGCAAGGGCCTCTTTGCCGTTGATACGTAGGGGGATTATCGAAACGGCCTTTTTGTGTCTGTTGCATGGCTGAGATGTAGCCTGAGGCCGAATGACGTCCCCTAATCGATTAGACGAGATAGGTCGGATACGTTGCAGGTCATTCCCTTTGTACACCAAAACCAACTTGCCCCTTGGCACGGGGTCGCTGTCAGGACCAGGAATCGTTTTTCTTAGAACAACACAATAGATTACGAAACAATCGCATGGATCTCACTAACCTAGCCAATCGAGCGCACAATACCCGTAACGGGTAATGCAAAGATTATATATACCGCAAAACGTGTCAGCACTTACGGAGGACGTCTCTCTCTCTGTGCTTTGCGTTTCTCGACGCTGTGGTGATTATGATTACAGAATAATGACTCTAGGTACATCCTCGAAAGCATCACAAGAATTCTCAAGGCACCCCCGCAAAGTTAACTCACCAGTTAGCATCACTTGAGCATTGTTTGTCAGTCAGCGGGACATCTAGCTTGTCATTCAAAAGCAAGATGTCAGCCAACAGTGAGCCGATATGTTGCCGATATATGTTTATTGGTGTTCTTTCCCTTTGTGTGCTGGGGGCTGAAGCCTCTTTTAACCTCCCACAGCCTTATCACAGTGAGCATCAACGGTGGGGTCTATCAAATTCGAGACGGAATTTAGCGTCATCGCTATGGAAGAGGCTATTGTCGCGACGAGTATCGAAATCGCTTCCTTCAGAAACCTGATCGGCCTTCGAAACAGGATGACGAAGCTCCCATCCTCTCCCTTCACGGCAAAATTGATGTTCCTGGATCTGCCATGCGTTCTGCAATGGATACTGATGGAGCTGTTGCACCTGGGCACGACGAATCTGATGTCTCTGACGATGTTCAGATCACCAAGGTCACCAGGGACCTCAAAGAATCATACCGGAGAGTCACATCTCGACTTCTGCTTCCCGTGCGACAAAGCGCGCAACTTTCACACAGACTACAGGGAACGGGGTAAAAGGGGCCAGATCTAACAATCCCGCAGCCTATCATATCATCTCGGACTGAGCTATCGACAAGCAAAATGATTGAGTCCATCCTACTAATGCCAGATTATGTCATTAAACTTCTTAGGTCGCTGTTCTTAGTTGGTCAGATAAATCATGTCTGGCAAATCTGGTGTCTTTCTGTGCCTCTCGCCCACCACCAGGCACGTCTTGCTCACTATATCTGCTCATTCCCAAGGCTCGTCCCGTTGGAGCTGTAGCAGATGAGGCAGTACAAACATGGGCTGTGAGACACAAGCCACGGTTGACTATGACATATTGTTTTCACGGTCTTTTGAGATACACTTTTCGTGACGCCAAAAGTATCCAGTTGCCTGACCCTGTAACTCTGTGCCAACGGTGTTCAGACTGTTACAATTATCAGTCCCTTCAAACAGTCGCAATGATGACCGGGGTCACTGGAAACCCATTAACAACTAGGCTCTTAAATGTTAATCCACTTCGCTTACTACTGAGAGGGCCAGTTGTAGGTGAGGTCGGTGAACAAAGGGCGGCACATGTCCTGTATATTAGCCTTGATCCAGAGTCGGATCTGGCCCAGGAGGATCAAACGCGAGCTTTAATAGTCTTGTGTGCATCAGGAAGACTTTGGCATTGTGTAAATACTCTTGGATGTGGTTTCTGAGTACTTCATGGGCATGCCAAAGACCGCAGCTCGGCAGGCCTAAAGGCACACCATTTAAAATGTCAGATAAAGTCTTCAACGCCGCGAAAAGGCCCGCCTGCTTCTACGGCAACACAATGATTGAATCATCGCTCTTCAGCTAATATCCAATACCGGAGCAGCCGGCCACAACAAATAAAAAAGGAGGATTGGTGCACTAGGCCACGAAGTGGGCATGATTGTAGCATCACGAAATAGCCAAATGTACAATCATCACGTATGCAGTGGTTTTGGTTGTATTGACAGTGAGATTGGCCGACTAGCCGTGGCTGGAATCATCGTCACGGCCTTTAGATGCCTCAACCTATGGATAGGGAATATAGACGTAGCAATGACTCATGACGAGTTGGCACACGGCTGCCCTGTCATGGTTCATTATGTGTTGACTTCGGGTCTGTAGCAGGACGTCATAATCGCAGAGGTAGGGACTCCCGATGAGATGTCGTGTGGTGTACTTATAGCTACTTAGAAACCGACTGCCCTCTAGTAATTGTTCACCTAGTCAACTCATCCTCAACCATTCTGCTTCTGCACTCTTCGACTGATCGATCAAATCTGTCTTTTCGTATTGTGAGGGGGTAAACTTTGTATCGCCTAATCGAACCCCAATCCACGCTTTTGTTACTCTACGATCCTCTGTCTTCTCTTCGCAGTAGCTAACATGTTCTCTCGTGATGTCTACCACGAGCAGAATGATTTATAAACTATACTTATTCCATCACATTACCGTGCTCTGCAAAATCCTGCCCGAAGGCTTCCATCAATATACCCATGTCCCGATTCATGACTTCAAGCCTCACCAGGTCAACCTTGTACTGACAAATCAACACTTCCAGCCTCGCCCTGCACGCTGTAACATGATCTGCACGCGTCTGAAGAACTCTCAACTGCTTTCTCAGTGCAAACTCGGCTACAGGGCTAACCCATCTCAAGGATCGCACATTCTCAAGAGAAGTGGTCAGTTTTTCCAGCTCCTGGTTGAGCGTGGTGTTTGGCTTCAAGGCAGGGGACTCTAGCACAGCCACAATCTCAGTGATCAGCATCTGATGAGAACGGCAGCGGGATAAAAAGCCGGCAAGGCTGTTGACAGTTGACCTCATATGGGTTTCGAGTCGCTGTCTCTCTGTGCGTACCCAGTCGCTATACTCGGAGGCAGGAAGACTTGCCGGACGAGGCTCCGCAGTGCTCATGTCGATGATGGGTTCCTCGGCCAGCTCGGGAGGCACCAGACTCAGGTTGCTGTCAAGCTCATCTTGATCGATGAGCATTGCGGCCAAGACACGGCGCCAGATACCATAATCGCAGTTGGTGGTCGGAGGCAGAGGTCGTGAAGTTAGGGTGTAGAGGCCATTGACGATCACAGTAACGTCGCAATCATCCGTGTTGACTTGCCGAGAGCAGGATAACGTACCGGCTGACACAGCGGCACAAATATCGTAGTCGAGTCCACAGATGAGACCTTGGTAAACTTGATTGATGCGCTCGGACAGATTGGGCATGTCGTGTCCAGGCATTGAATTGCAGTAGAGCACCGAGTTGTCAGTTGCACGCAGTACAACCAAGATCCAGTGCGCGTCGCATCGAACAGGAACGAGGACCAACAAGTCACATCCAGAGGCCGAAAAATGATGGGTCACAACGCTGTTGCAGGAGCTCTGTCAATGAGCAACGGATCGATGGATTTAGCATCGAGTGGGCGCAGAAAAGAGAAGAGTTCTAAGAATTTGGCGATGGCAGCGTCGTTGAGCCAAACGCCATCCGTAATGCGACCGATGTTGTCGGCGTTGAGTTCCGACTCCATGTTGCTGAAGTCGAGGTCATCAACGGTGATAGCTGTGTGGCCATCGCTGCTAACCGGGGCCATTTCGAACGATGCATCGTCGTAGTTGATCTCCTGAAGAGTGCTGGCGCCGATGTCCAGTTCATGAGTGTGTTCATGGGTAGAGCTTGGGTGATGGGCACGAGGCATCTCAATGTCACCGAAAGACGAGCTGGGAGCTGGAGCTGGAGATGGAGATGAAGCTGGACCAAAATTTGGACTGAGAAATGGAGACTGAGACTGAGGTAGAGTCGGGTCTATTAAGAAGATCAGGGTTTCCAGATTTCATTTACCATAATCTCGAGGACGTTTTTGTTTTGTTGAGAGGACAGATTAGCGCATTAGGCCCTAGTTGTAACACGCTTTCGTTGTAGGTCCAGGGCACAACCCTCTCGGGGAGCCATGAATGACGGAGCTGCGGGAGTCCTTCAATATCAGTATGAACTGGATCAAACAGAGACCCTTGGGCGAGCAAATGGAGCTAATTCCAGGTCCTAATGACATATATTCTTAGTGGTTGCTTCCCTTACATCGTAGATGGCCAAAAAAAGGTGAGACTGGTGGAACCGCTTGCATTCCCAAACTTCGCCTCAAGCGGTGGCAGGCCACATGCTGGGACACTTGAAGGACGGGAAGTGGCGAAGATTGACCTTCGCAACAACCAGCCAGCGTCAAGGTTACCTCAGCCGAAATTGCAGAGAGAAAGAAAGGAATGAGCTCGTATACATGCCCGCCGGCGCGGGAAATACACAAATAGGCATTGACGGAATTGACGAAATTGAGTGGTAGCATGGTCTTGGAGGACGCGGTTGGGTTTCAGCGCATCGCACAGAGTTTTAGCGTCTTTCGACGAGCGATTTGATACCCAGAAAGCATCAAGTATTCAGCCTTTATCACACGTATATATATCATGGTTATCCCTGGCCGTTGTACCACTATCTTCTACCCTCTCTTGTTAGATTGGTCCAAAGGAGGCGCTACCTCAGACTCTTCCTCTATAGCTCTTTGGTGAAACGTGGAGTGCGCGCGAATACGTGGGCCAAACCGGTAAAAGACAAAAGGCAAAGGTGCCAGAGCTACTGAAATAAAGCCCAAGACAGAGGTCGCCCAGGCAGCACCCAATTTGTTGAACATTTGATGAGAAAAGAGGGGAAAGCCTGCTCCGAACAGAGACCTGAGAATCGCATTGGCGGCGAGTGCACTGGCAGCGTACTTTCCGTAGCAGTCAATGAGGTACGATGTTATACCCAATGACAGAACCACAAAGCCTATACCGAAAGGAATACCTGAGATGATACAGCTCGCCCAGTGGATGGACGGGTCGGCTGTCCACGCAAACCAGAATAGTCCTAGTGGGACCAGCCATGACAGTAAGATCAAATGCGGCAGCCGAGCTTCGGGTCTAGGCCCGCCTAGTTTTTTGACATAAATCGCATAAACGCGGTTAATGTATGGTGATGCTGCTGTGGCAATAGCCATTCCAGCTCCAATACCTAAAGTCAAACTCTCAGAAGGGCTCCTTTATGCGGACGAGCGAACCAAGCAAATTGCATCTTTACCTAGAAAGCTTAGACCCGAGATACCGGTGTCCCAATGCCTAGTTTGCTGAAAGACAAATGGGTACGCGGTGAAGTCAAGGTACAATATGCCGTAAATAAAAGCCATGTAGAGCGATAACAGGAACAAAATGGGCTCGGTTAGAAACATGACGGTTGGTCTAGTGATGTTAGTCCAGAGCATGACGATTAATTCTTGGTGTGACTCTTGAATGCCATGTTTTCGTGCTTTCGTTTGCAGCAGCCTTGGCGCATAAGTTTCAGGGAGAAACACAACCATGGTGATATACACGACGCCGCTCAGAATGGACACTAGCCAGAAGTTCCTGCAGACCTTATCAGTATAAATGAAAATATATATATATATAGGCAGCAAAGGCGCATAGCTCAGTGCAGTGCAGGCCTACCATCTCCACTTGTAAATGTCGCGTTAGTTACATTTAGCCCAGCCAGCACCGAGTGTCGCATTCAGGGTCACTCACAGATGCGTATTCAGTCAGGAATCCACCAACAATGGGCGCAACGACCGGGCCTAGAAAACTTGCTGCTGTAAACAAGGCGAGAGGAACAGACCGATGACTTGGCGGCCACAAGTCGGTCAAAGAGCCACCCGAGTTGGTTACTGTTCGTCTCATATCTCCCGTTAGCAAGCGACATCCATGGATTGTCAACAAAAGTAGCAGCAGCAGCAGTAGCTTGCTTGCTTGCTTACCAGTAGGTGAACCGAAGAAGCCACTCAAGAGGCGAAAGACTAGGAGGGCGGCGACATTGGGAGACAGGGCACAACCAATATTGAACAACACAAAGAGTAATAATGTGCTTCGATACACGGGGTTCCGACCGTAAGTTTCCGACAACGGTGCAAAGATAAGGGGACCTGTGCCGAAGCCAAGCAAGAATGTGGTGACACCCAGGGTTGCGACAATGTTAGAGCAGTTCAAGTCGTGAGATATGGCTGGGATGGCGGCCGTATAGATAGATGAACAAAAGGCAATGGTGGCAGTCATGAATACCACTATAAGAAATCATCAACTCGATTGACTGCTAGTGCTGTCTTGTTGTACTGACCAATGATGGTGCAGGTCCATCTGCGTGCGGGGGAGAAGTTCAAAGGATTCTCATCGTGGTCTAAAGCGATGGTTTCTGTTGTTGTTTGCCCATGGCTCTGGTCCGATGACATAATAAATGCTCGTCAGGGCTGGGGATCAATTTCTGAAAGGAAGTGAGTGGTGACTAGTGGGACGATTGTAATGCTACAAAACGGCCGATGAGACACCTGCTGGGAAGGCTTTTCCGATGATATGATATGCTGTATTTGTATAGCGACTGTTCTGCGGTGGAAACTAATTAGTTGAAAGTGTTGGGGGGAGAGTGAGATTCTGTCCGGCACCCCTAAGGCTTGTAGGTCCCAGTGACGTGACAGCCAACCAGTATCCGTACATCTGCTTGCATTAGCTAACCGGTTAGATTTGCGGCCTGTTATTCGTCTAGCGCTGGGCCCACAAGCCTTCGGGGGCTCAAGGAGATATGTGGAAAGAGAAAAGGGAAGGGGGATGTACCTGTTGGCTCGATTCGGTGGACGGGAAAACGGGTAGCATATCCGTACATGCCTTGTGGAGGGATAAGAGACCCACTCTGTTAAATGATAAGGTGTCATTCCGTGCCGTCTCGGCCCGAAGTTAGGTCATCGACTTATTTAATCTAAATCCAATTGGCTACTGCGTAAATTGGAGCTAATTCAAGCCTGATCCCCCCACAAGTCAAGGCCCTGAAAAAGCCAGCTAGGCCGGCTTGAGTTGAGTTACTAGGAACGTTGCATATTACTTCAAAGTGTCTATTGCGAATCCCTGCCTAATCCTCTACCAAAGCTTTGACTCCCGCCCCACTACAATATTGCGTAATATCCCCACATAAGCTCAAAAGATGTCGACATACTGCACGTTCAAATGCTTGGGAATCACACAAGCCTTGAACCTTCGGGAGCTAATGTCAGTCCTTTTTCCGATCCGCTTCTGATCTGCACTAAAGTATTCGCGGCCGAGAGCAACTAATCCCGATCGGCCAGTAGCCATATCCCCTGTGTCTTCCTGGACTGGATACCCCAGCAACTCGGCCGTCGTTCGCCATGCCGACTCAACGGCCCCGGCAATCTGCAAGAGGAAGGTCAATTGGATGGCCTGACAGTAGGCTCGGCAGCAGTCTAGCACTTACCCAAGTGTGATGTCTGGACAAGTGCTCCCCCACGAAGAATATTTGTCCCTCGCGTGCTTTGGCAACATCGTGGAAACGAGAGAACTGACCAGGGAGAAACATGGCATCCCCCCCGCACCATTCCCCTGTCCACATGATGTCAAAGGCTTCAATGTACTGCTCGTATACATCAATGTCGGGGTCATCCGCGTAGTAAATGCTCAGATCATGCAGGCAAATCTTGATGCGCTCAGCCTGCGAAAGGCCGCTCCACTTGGCCGCATCTGACATCCAGCTGTACAGCAGCAACACACCGCTCCCATTGCTGCCCAGGTCATTCGATGGAAACACAATCCACCGGAAACGCAGATCTGTCGTGCTCTGGCCCCCAAAGCACGGGTTTCTGTCAGTTCGCTCCCAGAACCGGCTGCGAAAATGCATTCCCATCTTGTAGAGCGGCTCGTAGTGCGCACCCCGGATCGCCTGCTCCTTCATGAAGGACCACCTAGGCCGGTCCACTATACTGTGGACGGCCGCAGGGGGTATAGCAAGGACCACAGCGTCAAATGCCCTGGTAGTTGTTTGATGCAGGCCCTTGGCTGACAACTCGACGCGCCCATCGTCCAAATTGGTGATCCGATCTACTCGCGTATTGAGGCGGATGTTCTCAAAGCCAACAAGGCAAGCTGCAGACTGGGTCATGCGTGACATGCCATCGCGAATTGTCACCCACTGGTGGAATCGTTAGTTGCCTTGCCGCTGATGTCAGCTCCATGGTGGCCGAGACTCACATCCTTAGTGTCAAAGTCGAGGTTCTGCATGATGATTTCGGTAAAGCTAAGATCGTACTGGTTCGTCTGCGAACAGAAAAGCTCGACGAATTCGATTACTTCATGAGGCCATCCAGCAACAGAGCGTAAATAGGCACGAAAAGAGTACTCATCGTATTGCAGCAATTTTGCAAACCCGTCGTCGAAGTTCTGACGTAGTAACGTCAGCCATGGGATGACCACGCTGCCAAGGAGTTGCTGGGGGGTCTTGTTACGGAAGCCTGCGGGAAGATCCGCGGCGGCCGACCAGCGAGGATCTTGCAGTAGTCCCTTTTGACCCCTGAAAAACGACTTGTTGTTTTCGTGTTCCAGGATGTAGGGAATCAACTCGATCCGGCTCTCGGCGGGACCGTGCGTGTTCAAATAGCGTATCAGGTCAAAGACCATGGCATGGAGGCTGGAACGGGGGATTCTCATCGCTCCAGCCTCGAAGTATACATCTTGCGATTTCGCTTGGGGAGTGAAACGATGAGTGTAGATACGGCCCCCTACACGGTCTGCTGCCTCGAATATAGTCACTCTGTGACCTTCTCGACGTAGCAGGAGCCCGGTATAAAGGCCAGATATACCTGCACCTACAATACCAACGTGCATGATTGATGCATAAATCTTTGTTAAAGAGGGGTAATAGAAGGAAGGAGATGACGTTTCAAATTTCTCTCTTCGCTGTTCTGCAGAAGGATCGGACTCAGTACACGCCGCTCATCGAAAAGCTGAGGACTTGGAGCTTGATATACCTGAACAAGTTGCCGCCAAGGACGGTGGCGGTTATCTATCTTCAGCACCATTCCTGTAGCCATTTCGAACTGCCCGCATCGTCTCATTCCAAATATAGTCGAATTAAACTTTGAGAAGGTAATCACTCAATGATCCACACATCTTGCGAAAGGGCGCCGCATCCTTGTCCCGGACCCCCCTCCCTGGTTCATGTAAATGCAGTAAGATACTACTCTTTGAGGTTAGCAAGCACGAAAAGAACTGCATTTTCCAAGGCATTAAATCTTAATACAAGGCAGAAACGTGCCACTGACGTTGCAAAGCACTTGTTACTGGGCCGGAGAAGTTGGTGTCCGGCATATCACGGCCGGCTAGATGCGTTCTATGTTGCTGTCTGACTCAGATGAGCAAATTTTACTCCGACCGTCAAGGCATCAAGGCTCCATTGCTCAACTGACGACATTGTAGAAACAAGGAAGAGAAGTTGGCTGACTCAAGCCTGCATTTCGGAAGGGTCGCATCTCGCGAGAGTTACCAATGAGCTCAGTAAGCAGCATTATCACCACCTTGACGATCGAGGGCAATGACGCGTCTTCAGTTTCCATCCAAGACAAAGCCTCTTGAAGAATTTCTTGGCAGGGTCTCTGCTGAGTGTAACTGCTGAAAACTATAAATTTGTGGAAGACTGATCCCTATAGCTACGAGGTCTGGGACAAGGACCAAAACGAAACAGCAATCTCAACAACTCATCTACACAGCTTCTTACTATCACAATATCTATTACCGCACTCTCATAAAATAAGCCAAAATGCCTTCCACTAAGACTCCTCCCGTCATTGACTTCTCTGACTACCTGTCTGGGGACCAGAAACGGATGGAGCACTGTGCGGCCCAGATCAGAGAGGCTTGCCTTACCCAGGGCTTCTTTCAGATCGTCAACCACGATATCCCTCTCAGTTTGCAGAAGGAGATGTTCAAAATCTCCAAGGAATTCTTCGACCTCCCTTTGGAGGAGAAGATGAAATTGGATAAATCCCTGGTAAGTAGCTATTTCACTTAGCAGCCGTGACTCTCTCATACACACGCATATGTCATATGACGAATTTTGTCTAAAATCAAAACTAGAACTCGTACAACCGTGGCTATGAGGTCATGCACGGGCAGATGATCGAAGCCAACACTAAGCCAGACCTAAAAGAAGGCTACTACGTGTCGCGCGACCTACCTCTTGACCACCCTCAAGTCAAGGCAGAGAAGTTCGCTCATGGGCCCAATGTATGGCCAGAGGCCCTTGGCGAGCCCTTCCGCCGAACCTGCATGGACTACCTCCACCGCATCGTGAAGCTCACAGAGGAGGTTATGGGCGCCATGGCCATGAGTCTCGGCTATGACAAGAACTACTTTGACGAGTTCTGCACCGACCCTATGTGCTTCTACAAGCTGCTGCACTACCCTCCCCAGCCTGATGACGCACATGCTCTCCAGCGCGGTATGTTTTACCACCATCTCTTCACACTTATGACCATCCCTTTCTTAATCCCACGTCCATATAAAGCGCTGGCATATCTAATACGCTGCAGGTATTGGAGCCCACCGTGACTTTGGCGTTATCACGCTCCTCCTACAGGGTGATGTACCTGGGCTGGAGGTGTGGGATGACGAAGCCAAGGACTGGTACCCAGCACCTCCGGTAGAGGGCGCGTATGTGGTCAACATGGGGAACCTGTTCGAGCAGTGGACGAACGATGCTTACGTGTCTAATGTGCATCGTGTCATTAACCGCTCAGGCGAGGAGCGCTTTTCCATCCCCTTCAACTATAATGGTAACCCGGACTTTGTTATCCGCTGCATCGAGAGTTGCCGCAAGAGTAGCGAAGAGGAGAAGTACGCCCCTATCAGTGTCGAGGACTATGTTGTCCAGAAGTACAAAGATGTCTATGCCCGCGCTGGCGTCTATAAGAAGGAGACTTTTGCGCCCTCAGCTAAGCATGTAGTAGCTGCTTAGAAATCTCCCTGGCAAACCGGGAGCTTGTTTTAAGTTTGTATGTCTCTTATGTATATAAGATCATTACAAACTTGGAGTTGAACGGATAAGGGAGATTACATTAACGGATTATATGGGAGCTGTGTTAGCATCAATCTCTACGCATTATCTGCCTGCTCTTCTTACTTCGTCATGATAACTGAGAGTACGATGGACCCCATTTAAACGTCCTTAGTTGTTGCCAAGGGTCTCAAAAGTAATACCTGGTCTCCTCTCCTCTGAGGCACAGATGTACCAGCGGCTTGAATCAATTCAACAAATGATGAGATTCACACGTCGTGGATATGAGTAATCGAGAAAGTGGCTCTCAGGGTTGCAATCTTTCCCATCTTCATAGCCGGGATTTGTAGCAGGCTGTAGTGTATATCGTTATGGTTGTCTTCGGAGTATTCTAAGCGACGATCGTCTCGAGGTCAGAGGTACCCTTGACCAGCTCGTGGACCAAGGGACCTATTCACTTTTCTATCTAGCCTCTTGTATAAATCTAGCCTCTTGTATAAATCTAGCCTCTTGTATAAATTCATCTGCCCCGACAGATATAGGGCCATAACACTGCAGACTGCAAGCGATCGACTTGTTTCAGATTAAAGTAGGCTGACGGGGATCCTATGGTCTAAAAGAATAGAGATATTTTATATCAGACAGAAAGAGCAAGTTCCATGCTTTGGATCTAATATCAGTTCTCAGCCTTGTGTATAGCTCATCACTGTATTGCGCGGGTCACGGCCCAGGTTCGGTGCATCTCTTCATAACTTGGAAGTTCCTGGTCAAGTACGCTTGTTTGAGAATGGCAGTGGTATTAGCCCTTTTGATGCAGGGTTCGATAGCGTAGCTTTGGTTTCCTAGAGTGAGATAAATAAGAACCTCCTGTCAGCACAATGGCTTTGTCTCTCACTCTGTGGACATACATGAAATTGCCTATAGTTAATTTATACTTGGTTTAATAAAAGTAGAATAGGATAGTATCTAATAGCAGGAGAAGCCGCTCGCTTTAATAAGATGACTTGATAATATCTACTACCTAAGCCTTTATTCTGCGGGTGGCAGGATGTACATTCAATTACCTTAAGCAGTTTTGCGCTCAGGTCGCGACTGAGTATACCCTCGCTTTCTTGCAGCGGGGCTTCGCTGGACCGTGAGTAGCCAGTCCTTAATTGTGTTGATTACGCCAAGCTCACGTTCGAATCTACCTTAAGCGGGGCTTTAGCGGAATTACTACTTTAGGTACTCCGTAGAGCGCTTACCGTTTTTAGATGCTCCAACCCGAGAAATTTAACTGGGCACTAACGTACGGACTCCATAGATTATTGAGCTCAATCTTCTTGGGTAGGCTTTAAAAAGTTCACTTGTCGTTGATTGCGAATCTATGCAACCTCGACATATTGAATTGCATTCAAGTAAAAGACAACCTCGCTAGGGTCTATATTATCATTTCTGTTCTTATTCGTCGTGGACATACTATCATTACTCACCAATATAGAACCGTGCTGACCACGAAGTGACCAGAAACTCTAAGAAGATAAAGATCAAGAACACCAGCGCTGCCAGACCAGAAACATCCAACACGCGTTCTGAGGCTCGGTCGACCCTTGGTCTTCAGATCAATCACGATGCACAAAAGAAAACCACACATTGGATTAAGAACATAGACCCAAATTGCTCTTTTCCGAAGACACCTACCACGTTCATCCACGAAAACATCTATACATGCGTCGATCGTTGGCAACAGGCACATGCTACTTCAATTTGTCAAGCTTTTTCAGGCCTGGAAGGCAAAGGGTTAGCTAACAACCCAATTGTCTCAGCCATTGTCCACATCCGGGGAACTGGAAGTTAACATCACTTTATCTTTGTGCCAAATTGCAACGGGAGTCCCAATACCAAGCTAGGACCACTCGAAAACCACATAAGGGAGTTCAATCTGGCCGTCATTCTCACACAACACAAAGCAGGGGAAAGTCGTTTGAGGGCAAATAAAGATTTCATTGACAACATCCTTAGGGGAAATGAGTGGAAAAAGAGATGGTTTGAAGACTAGCGTAAGTACAGAAACAAGCGGCTTCAGTATTGTTCACTTGGCAGGGATATCCGAAGGGGGTTGCTTTGCTTCACACCGTTGAAGACATGCAGGGATTTCAAGGTATCAACAAGAGCTACCTTCTTCCCGAAAGCACAGACTATTGGGAGACTTTTGCCAGTCTTCTTGATCCCGATGACGTTCAAGTCTTGTGGTAGGCGGGTAATGCATTCATTGAAGCAATGGAGAAGGGGAGGACGGTGAGTTTCGGATGGGATTGGACAGGACGAACTGCTTGGAAGTAATGAAATTTATGCGAAGACATTTTTACGTGTTTATTAGGATATGGAGATGGGGGACGATCAACTTAGTAAACAGAGGAGTAATATAATAGAGAAATATCCTTATATCATATTCCCCGTTCTTCCATGTAAGACGACGGATTTGTGCCCGACATGGAAGCTACAGCAGCCGAGTTCTACTGCAGACAGAAGGAATACCTCAGTTAGTTGGAAGACTGTTTAAGCTCAAAGGAGAAGGATATCAAAGGCCAGAAATCAGCTATTCTTAAGGATGGGACTCGGGAACACCAACGCGGGTATGAGGCAGTGCGCACTGCGGACTCCTTACCCGAGAGCTTGCCATTTATCTAGGATAAAGCTTTGTTGAGAAATGAGGATAATAGAGACTGTTATTGACAGTAGAATGAATTCGTGCCGTTTAAAACACTATTCGCCACACCTGCAATGCGCGAATATTATGGTTTTGTCAATTCATGTTTACTTGGCTCAAATATACGTATGCGTCGAGACGATAAAGTCTCACATTGCTAGAAGGATGATCTAAGAAGATGCCATAACTCAAGCAGTTAAAGAAGATCACGAATATGCTACAAGTCTAAATTAGTGAGAGTCCAAGAAGTACTAAAGGAAAAGCATGTATGAACCCCAAGATACCTAACATTCTGCCCTAAATATTCCTTTTCTACCGCTAATAATAGTGCCCTCGGCGGTGTCCATTGAGATAGTGATAAATGATGCTGTTTTGTTTAATGCATAAACGACAAATAACGAAATTGTGAAGCTGTACTCTGTGCATGGTTTCTTACGTAGCTTTCAGGTTGTAGTTCAACATTGGCGAGAAACAGAGAGCCCATAAGAACACAATAAGAACTATTATATAGAACAACGAAACCACGTGAATCTTGTACATCACCTCCTTCATCCGCGGCTGGATCGTGGATCCAGACCATTGGAGCAATATTGGATACTCATGTCTCTTCAACCCAAGAAAGCTGACCATGTCCCTCTCATTCGACATCTTGCCAACAATTAACTTATCACATGCTCTTGAAATTGTCCTCTATTAATATCATATGGTAAAAGATTGTTGACATAAGCTATTCCTCAAATGCCGTGAAAAGGTGGTATATGTAGAGTCATGATACAATACGGCTGATGAATGTGGATGATAATAATGCGCCAGTGCTTTAATATCCATGTCGTGATGACCATCGTCTCTTGGGCGTGCAGGACCCTCCCTTCAGGTCACTGGTATCGTTTGGGATGCGGCTTGAGCATTATGGTAGCGCCGCCATTAGGTGGTGGTCTGTTAAGTATTCCTGTGCTTGGGTCTGAGCCTACTCATTTCCAGCTCATTGATGGCGTAACAATAGGATACACTTGATTAGTGTCCTCTACCTCTGTTTTGTGACGTGGGTCCATGTCCAAGCAATTGTGAGCACTTCGAACTGCAGTAGATGTAATACTGTCTTGAAATACGATCTATCATGTCTCTTTTCATCATGGTGGAGAGATGGCGGCCCTTTCCAGTTGTTTCCTTAGCCACCATCAAGCAAAAATAAATACAGTACAACCAGGTTTAAAGGAGACGCTGGAAACCTGGATTTTGATTTGCGTTAACACTGAACATGCCTCACCTGACATGCCAGATGCCATGTGCAGCTTTCAGAATGTAAAAGCGAATCGGATCATTTTCTACTCCTTCATAACAGAGAAATGGGCGTTAATTGCGGGAAGTTGACAGTTCCGCTGCGGGGGGGGGAGGAAATAGTTATCATCACCATGATAACGAAAGGTAAATGCTCTAGAGTTTTCACTTCTCCCTGTCAGACTACACACATGGCAGTTGGTCTGTGATATAGGCATGCTCCAGTGTTGGATAGTCAATCTGGTTTCTGGATATAAGCCCTAGATATCGGACACGTTGTCAGGGCGTATGATCTGCAGAGCACGGCCGCCTACCGGAGACATAGCTATGAGAGGGAAAGTGGACGCCAAAGGGACCCAAGTTCAATATTCAAAAATCGGCTACTTGGGAGATTATGGCTTGCTTCTGTTTATCATTTACATAATTTCATGTAATTAGCAACTGGATACATTATCTAAAATCCTAATACCACAGTATAAGGTTTTGTATACCGCATCCAAGTCCTGTCTGTTATTATAGAAATCTTGAGGTGTCTCCTGGAAAATGACACAGTTTGATATTGAGCTTGGGATATGCTGGAAACACAACCAGTGACTGGACTGGTAGGGAAGTTGGAATATGGATGGTGGATTTCCAGACACATGAATTGCTGTGGAAAGGCTGTAGGGTTTGGGCTGCTGGAAATTGAGTTGCTGGAAATGGAACTGCTGGAAATGGAACTGCTGGAAATGGAACTGCTGGGAAGTTGTGTTGGGTGATGCTGGAAAGCTACTGTAAGTCAACCTGCATAGAATTCACTGGAAATCCTTCATATACTACGTATATTATCTATATGTAGACAACAACGAGTCTCTAAGATCATATCATAGCAATGAGTAGGATAAATAAACCATGCTATCTTCTTTCATATTCTATCTGAGAGATTAAGTCGACCTCGCAACTCTGCCACCTATGCCTTTGACTATGCAGTATGTTATGCAAGAATGCAGTATGCTATGCACGAATGCACATAGTTATACCTTGCTTATATACATGAACCCCCGCTGAAGTGCATCCAGTGGAAATTAATCGCACTGTCTGCCACTCCCGGATACCTCAGCAACACTCCCGCCTATTAATTAAAAGCAAACATATGCAAAGGCCGACGCGTCAGAAAAAGCAACAACACGCACAACATGAGCTAGCAACATTCTCAGGCCCCCAAGTCATGCACAACCAAGCTGGCTCAACTCCTCTGTCACTGTTCCAGTCACCATGGCAAGTGAAGCAACGGCGGAAACCGACGAGTTTTTCCAATCTCTCCCCGAGGGCCGTTTAAGAAGAGCGGCAGTGCTGTTCAAGAATCGCACGAATTAATTCCCCTGGCACTTCATACCAGAAGCGACGCAGGATTCATGGGGCATGCAAGTCCTTGAAGCCGTCAGCGGCCTTAGTGGAAAGTGGCACAGGCACTCGAAGAACAACCAAACGCCGGTCTCTCTTGAACAGATCCATGAAGCGCTGCTACAACAAATGGAATCGCATAGAAAAGGGTTCCAGAAGCGTCTCCAACCAAACGATATCAAGGTTGTTTCTAACCAGCTGTTCCAGAAGCGGCGTAATTCTTCAGTGGTCGATTTATCATCTCCAGCTCCTCGGAATAAGCGCGTGAGAACAGCTGGGACTTTGCCCACTATTGAAGTCGCCTCGTCGAGCAACATGGCAGCGGTTGCTACTGAGCCTATCGACCAGATTGACCTCGTACTGGACCCGGCACTATCACAGACACCTGTTACAACTCCCACTCATGATGAGACTGAGGCCGGAGGATCAGGGACTCCCCCTCAACCGTCTCCGGCAACTCAAGCGCTATCGCAGACGCGAGAGCCGGCACAGCCTCTTCGCTTGGACACGCGAGACACGACCACTAAGACCAACACAGAAAAGATCAAAGATTCCTCCACCCAATCAGGCACTCATCCTGATCGGTCTCAGTCTCTCCCCCCAACTAGTAATAGCAAAAGTATTGGTGTGACCGATGCCGCCAACCGTCACGATTCAATGGACTTTTCCCATGTCCGACCGTTCAACTTAACCGCTCGGTACAAAGACATTCATCAGCAGTACAGTACAGCGCTTCGACATGCGAAGACACAGTCCAACCATGGTCTGGCTGTGTTGAAGAAGCAGCTCGAGGAGGCCCACCATGCAGCTGGTGAATTCGAGAACAAGATCAAAGAGGCTGATTTAAAGAAAGGCGCCGCAGTCGACAAGGTTACCGAGACAAAAAAGACTATTAAGCTTATACAAGATTTTCTCGAAACTAGCCGGCGACTATCCCAGCACTCATCCGTTCTCGGCCTGGATGAGATCTTAACTCAACAGCGCAACATCCAAGCCCAATTAGAAAAGGCCCTTGATTTGGCTGAAAAGACAGCAAACGAGGCCGCTTCTGAGAAATCGTCAGCGGAGACCAAACTGGCTGAAGCTAATGCCAAAGTGACAAAGCTGAAGGAATTGGCCGAGGCCGGGAAAACGAGTGCGGTTGTCTTCGATAACGAGAGTGAACATGCTACTCGAGTGGCCAAACTTGCCAAGGTGGGGAGTAAGGGATCGCGGGCTTTGCAGGACATGTTTCCAGCCTTCTTTCAGAGGCTTGATGAGATGATCAAGAAGAGCACCGAGGTTTGATATGCTCTGGTAGGAAAGCCTTTCAGGATTTTTAATTGGTGATCATAGCTATATCAATGTCATGAGATACATATTGCTTCTGCCTTGGTGAATAGATCGGTGAACTCATGAAAAAGCTTAATACTGACATTTTAGTTACTAGTTCTATATAGCAATTCCAGAGAAAACGCCATTTCATCAAGTTAGCAAAGATCTCTAGTGTCTGGAAATACCCTAACTGCGGGAGTTGCAGGCTGAGCAACGCGGCAAAAAGCACAGTGCTGGGAACAATCTCCTAGAGACTCAATATTCGGGGGCCCAATGTCGCTGGAAAAGCCTGACGTTTCTCCAGTGGAAGATATTAACCGATGAACCCAAAGTCTGAGGGAAAGTTTCCAACGTCGCTGGAAAACCTAGCCGCTGCCAATACTACCTGGAAAATGTTGCTGGAATCATTGTCACCGGACTCCAAGTTCTCTCTGCTGAGTTAAGCCTCCAGCCATAAGTCCCAACTACGAACAACACATCTGGATAATAATTTAAACATTATTCACTGGACTCAGTTAGCTGCTGGCGCGTCAGAGACGCGTAGTCTTTCTGCCCAGTCGACTTTCCCAACACTCACTACAACGCCATGGCTTCAGACGTCGATACATTTAAGAGAGCCTTGGAACTTGGTAATGAAATACATATACACCTGGGACAAGAAACGCAAAGACTTCGGGCCAGAAACCTGTCGCATGCCCAGACCCAGCTCAGAGCGGCACTCAAAAGGATCTTCGACCAAGTCATGTTATCCAGACAGGCTCCGCACGATAGCCACAAGATTTCCCTCAGAGCTACCCTGTCAGGGATGAATATAGAGCTGGGAACAAATAAAGATGATACCAGTCACTACATTGAATATCGTTCAAGAGGAGTACGAAACTGCCAACACAAGGATATGATGCCCGTTACTGCCTAGGAGCTTATTAATCACAAAGAACGATGTTAAAACAGCCGAGGGCGCATGAATTGGCAGTGATGCGCATCTCGGTCAATTGGGCCATTAGATCCAATACTGGCCAAGAGCAAACCCAAGGTTTCGGGCATGGAGAAGGTGGGGAAGAGAGGAAGCGATGCATTAAAGGAGCTCGCTAAAGAAATGGCAAATGACACCCTAAGACTGACTAGTATAGATCGAGCTTAGTGTGAGTTTTAAAATAGGTTACTAATAGATACTTTGCAAACAGGCAATTCTCCACAAAAGGATAAGTAAAACCTAACATGTACTGGCAAGGAGCGGTAGCTTGACCTTACCTAATTCAGGTTAGCAGGCGACTTGTATCCGCTCTACAGTCGAAAGTCCCACTGAAAATCGAATTGGGTCATCTATGTCTTTTACTGTATCACTAGGGAGTAGGGTAGGTGACTCTTTCCCAAAAGACAATCTGACAACTGCTGCGCGTTCCAGTGAAATAAAGTATTTACTTAACCCAACTTGTTTAAACGAAAATTCCAATACCCATTTTTCGAGCTGTACATAAATTGCTTTCTAATAACCCACTGATTCTCAATTAAGTCTGGAAAGCCCTAGCTTAAGACATAAATTGGTGAATCTCCCTTTGGCTTATGTGAGCGTGATGAGCCGTTCTTAGTCCCCATACATGGCTATTCTCCGAGCTCGGCGCCATTTTGGAGCGAGAGACTTCCATTGATTATCTGGTGGACACCAATCAAGATAATAAGCCAGCGCACTAAAAGGAAATATAACAGCTTTACTAGTAGGATTGTCTCGAAGCTATATCCGTGCTGGAAAATCTCCAGCCAAGATCAGATTACAAGTAGTGCTATGGACATTATAAATTAAAAGGTATTACTCCTTTGCTTGATCCTCTTTTTATTATCACTCTGAAAGCAATTACAAAGCCTTCGTCGGAATTAATACTCTTTTACAAGGTATTACTATTAATTAGAGAAGACTTGGATGTTGTAGATGGTCCGAGCGTGGTGGCGGAATATGTAATGCCACTCTGTAGACGAGACAGCCAAACACGAGGCCAGTGAGGGCATCTTCGTGAATGCTTGTAGCTTTTGAAGCAATACTGTGTGGTTTTGTCGACTCAGGGTTTAATGAGTACGCGGTCGTTCTTTTTGAAACTATTAATATCTGCAGATATGTTGTTAGTCTATGAGTTAATGGAGGATATTATGTCGGGTGTCAGGACCCTGGCCACCGAGTGGATATAACGCCGTCAATAAACATTCCAGAAAATCTACATGCTAGAATGAGTCACTAAATCAGTCTTTTTGCAAGTCTCAGTCGCGATATTCACACCGATAGATTCCCAATGTGTGGAATGGGTTGGATGGATGAAGTCTTTCCTGGGTACATAATTGGGTTGACGAAAAGGAGAATAATGCCGATACGAATCATGCGTCCATTCTGCCTTTTCCACCACATCAACATTAATCTCCAACAACAGCGCCAGTCCTAGTTCCAGAGGCTACGGCCCCAGCACCGGCTTTTATTCCGCTTCCAGTCCGAACTACTCCAATGTGTGACCATGCTGTGCTTTTCCAGTTTCCAGGTTTCCTTTCCTACATTCTCAACCAGAAGCACCCACTGGAGAGATTTCCACCAGACTGACACTCTATTAGCCACTGCTTGGAGCCTCCCCGTGGATCATTTTCTCAAAAGGTCTACCGGATCGTCTTTCCATACGGACTCGGCTACGCATATGCTAATAGGATTCTAAAGAGTCCCGTCTATTTAATGTAGTCAAGATCTTCTCCTTAAACTTATATCTCCATAGGTGAGTTGCCAACCCCTTCCGTAACCTGTTTTGGCTACTCCACCCAAGAACATATATTACCCGGCTCAAGATCGCAAGATGAAATCCCAAGCTATGGATTCAAAGCAACTTTCTGGGTAGATATTAAGCCTAAAACAAAATGCAAGATGCAACGCTTTCAAGATCATCGTCCTCTAATGGCGAATGAGCCTCTAAGAAAAACTTTCACGCAGGCATATCCTTTAAATACATTAGTACTGAAACCCTTTCCCGTCGCTATGATAGGCAGTATGCACCAAGAGGCTTGATCTAACTATCGCTAGCCATATGCTGGGTTTGATTCCCCTTTCCTGGACAGTTAGGTGTGTTGCATCAGGCAAAAGGCCGCTCTCAAGGGCCCCGTAAGTACTATGTTCGTCGTCCAACGCACCAGGGCAGAGGTATCTGATCTTCCTCGGAAGAACATGACTACCGTGAACTCATCACGGAAAGGTATGGTGAGTTCTTCGCACAGCTCTGACAGGAAATGACCAAGTGCGTCAGAAGTTAAAGGGATCAAGAGTTACATTACTACAGTTTATATCCTTCTAGCACTGACCAACGCAAAGACATGTCCTCGTACTCCATGGTAAGTTCATGTTATGTGCAAAGGTCCTCTACTTCAAACTTGGCTCGTAATCGGATGGAGTCAGGCAGAGTCTCATGTCATGTCACCCAATGTCTGTCATTCAGTTACTGGCTGAGAGCAGTCAGGTTACCATCTTCAACGCGATCCAGGGAAAGTATGCGCATTATATTTGAAAGATGGAACTGCCTGAAACACCGAGAAGACATGGTTAGTTTGACCTAATCATGTACTGAGCGGATCACTGAACTCGACGGTGATGGCGGTGTCAGCGTCATTAATTGCAGATGAGCCAGAGGTCACCAATGGAGTCGTGACGACAGGTACTGTAGCCTTGGTCTTGACGGTGGCGATGGTCCGTTGGAGAAGGAGACCCAATATCTCAACTATTTTCTTATGGTAGGATACTGAGACCTGCTTATCGGCGGGATCGATATTGGAGTGGATATTCTGTAAGGCCATTCTTACCACCAACCGGTGACCAAACCAACACTTGTCAAGCCCTGGCTGCCTGAAAACAGCGATCACTGACGTCCAGAGCCGTCAATGAACAGCCTCAAAAGCAAAACAAGGACCATCCACTACCGAGTGTCGAAGTCGATCCTAGGGAACTAGGACTACCCAAATGGGACGACCATGGATGCGGATGTACATGAATACCCACGCAGCCTTGAACGAGTCTGACATGGCGGATCTCTGGCACGCACAGCAAAGGGACACAGGAGAGAGGGTATAAAGAGCCTTGATATCTAGGTCAAAAACGGGAGGCAGCCGTCGCCTTTATGTAACAAGAAGCTTGGCTGACTGTTTGATAAGTGAGCCAATCGGCGTAATCCACCTTCTGACCGGATCCCCATGTAAGCTCTCCAAGTACCAATTCACTCAAGGGACGGACTAACCAACCTATCATAGGAAGCGACAAGACGTGAGATCTGCCGATATCTCTCCCAAAATGAAACCGAACTGTCACGACAAAACGACCCCTGCAATCATTTAGGGACCATCATCACCCGGGCTAAATTAGCAGTAGGCATTGCCAAAGAGAAACTCGACAAAACAGCCCTCACCGCTACCAAATAACAAAATTTCTTGCACGAAACACAAGATTTCGCCAAAAGTATGATAAAATGCAGGTTTCCATGCAAGTCCCTGTCAGAGAAGCCCAAAAGTTATTTCAACAATCAATCAAAAACAAATTAAAGGCAGAATGCAAGGTCAGAAAATGTCAAGACAATCTTTAAACACACCAGAGGTTAATGGATACGAGATGGTTTTACAATGGCAAGATATCCACAAACATCGATCGCTGGCAGAAGAAACTCAAGGCAGAGGAAGAGAAGCTTTATAAGAGAGCAACGGCTAAGTCAGAGTGTTGCGATGGAAGCGAGAGGTCAGGATCAAGTTACTCAGTTCGGATGACTGCAGAGTGTAGGATTAGGGTGACAGTCTGACTGAGACAGAGACTGAAACACGATCAAGGCGTGAGAACGTATCGGAATGGCGTTGTCTTATTTTGAGATATCACTATTCATAGATGAATAGCACTGAGCTAATCATCATAGAAGTGCATACATGTACTTTGCTCAAGCCAAGCTGTCAATTGGAACAGCACATGAAATCGACTCAAAGAATGGCTCGATAGCAAGTTATACTAATCCCGCATTACCAAGCGTTTAGATCCCAACATCACGGACGGGTGATACGCCAAGGTAAAACGCTACCAGGGGCGTGCGTCATTGGAATAAGATCTAGTTGATAGAAATGAAAAGTGTATGCAAAACTTCCTTGGAGTCTAGATTACGTGTTAGAGCGGATAGACGGTGATTGACAAGTTAATATTATTATTTCAATGGGCGTATATTGAGCTGATAGACTGCTCATTCAGAGAACGGAGGTTGCGTACGTATTGTGTAAGGTGATAGGAAGTCAGTGATGGCCTCTTGCAGCAGGCTTATGGTATGCATTGATTGTGGATCGAGTGAGTAGTTCTGTAAGGATTGATGTTGGCGGTGTAGACTCTTCTTGTCTGGCGACAGATAATTGAAGGCAGAGAGTCAGTTGATCCGATAACACTGTGTTTCAGAGCAGACGCGGTACACGATCCATGTCATCTTTGTCTTGGAACGTAAGTTTGGGAGGCGTCAGAACGGCTCATTTCAAAAGCGGCCAAGCCCATTCACAGTGGTGTTGGTGTTGACGCACGCCGTGCAAAGCCCCGAAGGTCAAGGCTGTATGCGTGCTATTCGCCAGGTGGCTTAATTTGACGCTATCTTTAGTTAAAGTCCCCTTGAATCCACTGAAGCAAAGAGTCCTCTAATGGATCGGGCCTTGTGGTCATGGGCAGTATCGTAGCCCAAAGGTCATGGCTAAACAGATAAGATAGTAGCTAGATACTCAGTTACGCTCCGGTTGCGAAATGACCAGAACCCGTATGCAGCCGAACTAAAAGCGATAGCGATAGCACTGCAATGCATGCTGGATAGCTTATAATGCTAAAAGCTTACGGTATTCTTAAGTAGCCAGTCGTTACTTAAGGCAATTGTATGACCAGGATAGCAGTCTGGCTAGGTCGCTATCCGTCAGATCTATAAGCATATTGAATGATTAAGAAGAGATAATAACAGAGTCAAGATAATATGGGTTCCTTCCGGAGATGAAGGCTTTTGATTTGCTAAAGTAGATAAAAATAAGTCTAGTACTGTCCGACAGCTCAGCGGCGCTGCTATAGCTATCAAGACAGACTGTTATATATAAAACTAGTTGCTATCTTAAATAAAGGGGTTGGGAAGAGCGAGGCCAGCCTTAACAACCTCTACCATATCCTCCTTAGGTAGATTGAGTTCCTCGTTAACTAGCTTTTTTACGCTTGAGAAACGGTTCTGGTAACCTCGACCCGTACAAACAACCAGCGCAAGGCCAACATACGCCTCCTGGAAATGACCCAGTGCCATCTTAGCCTGAGACTCCTTGAGCATGGTCTCACTGTCAATGTGCGTCACGGTCCATCCTCCTGATCCGACAACCTCCTTGAAAGCATTCAACCAGTCAAGCATACTGACTTCGAAGGAAGACACATAAATTATGTCGTTCTTCATTCTTTCGGGTTGCTTTGCAAGAACTCGTGCCACGGTACGGCCAACTTGCTCACGAGTTGTACAAGTGAACACATTACGTCCATCGTCGAGCAGTTGAGCCGTTTTGGCAACAGGATCAATGTTCCAAGCACGGGCGGCTGTAGCACTACGCATCTTTAGTACATCAATCAACAAATCGGATGCTTTCAGCTTACAGTTCAGGCCAAGGGCCACACGAAATTGATGTCCATGCCCAGGTGTCTTGTGCTTTCTGTAACTCTCGTAACTCATCCACAGCTTGACGATGAGGAACCGAAGCAGGAAACAGAGCGTGGTCGGGGTCTTCCAAATTAGCAGCGTAGGTCGATGCAATGAACCATTTGTTTCCAGCGGCAATTGAGGCCTGAGCAAAGCGCTTGGCATGGGGGAGCATTTCGAAACTCAGAGACAAGACCACGGCATCGTGTTCTTTGAACGCGGCGACTAACTCGTCGTCGTGATACTCGTCAGAAACGCGGATGATCTCCTGGCCAGAAGGGAACACGGCCGTAGAGCTTTTTCTAAGGACGACGGTTACTGAAAACCCTTGCGCTTGCAGAGCTTGGTGCAGAAAGGGGCCAAGTTTTCCTGTGGGCTATATCGTAGATTAGAGTCAAGCTCAGGGTCCTAAAGGGGGAGAGATAATACAGAGCAAAGTGCAACAGTCTTGATTGGTGAAGCCATTTTATTAGTGACGAATTCGTTTAGTGTGGTTGATATTTGAAATAGAGATGATGATGGATTAGATGTAGAAGCAAGTGTCAGTTGTTGATTTTATTGCAAGTATCTCGAGCATCGACTCCTTCTTATACAACTTCTACCAAACAGGTATTCGTATCTCAATTGTAGATTGTATTAAGACTGTGGGCCTAAATGAGATCCTAGCAGGCTCGGCTTTTATCTCAATGTATTGACGCGAGGTGCCGAGTGTGCGCCGAGTCCATGCATGGACTAGTGATGATACGGACTTAAAACTTCCAAAACGCGAACACATAAGGAAAGTATCTGCTTATCAAGCATCTAATGTCGTCAGCGTTGGTAGACCAAGGATCACATTGTGTGCAGAATTAGTAATAGAAAGTGTATTGCTACGTATGTATTCCTACGCCTGCTTTCTTCCTTCTCCACTCGCTACAGTTAGGTGGAGCTACCAACTCGCGCTACATACGAGAACAATACAGTAAAGGATAGATATTGCGCCAATTGTCTATGCCAATCAAAGAAGGGTTGTTCTGTAGAAGCGACTAGCCTCTTGAGGCGTTACAATTATCGGACTTGGTATTATTGAAGGGGCGAATTTGTCAGCGCCTCGGCTTTGATGATAGTCGTAAATCCGCAAAGCTGTATCAAATCTGCTATCCGGATGAATGAGCAGCATTAGAAGTTGACCTTGGGGTTGTATTAAGTCAAGTCAATGTTGGCGTTTAAATTCTGTTATTAAATACATAATAGTTATTACTTCTGTGCATCTAAGGCTGTACTATAACCTTTGACTTACTTATAAAGGTGAACAAACTTACTTGGCCCTCGCTTTTAGTGTTGGAGGGCTCCGAGATGCAGTAAATAGGGGACGTCCAGTCTCTTGGCCTGTATAAGGAATGGCCGTATGGTGTTGGAAAGAACACTGGCTTATTGCCACTAATACTGTAAAATGAAGTTAGCCTGATTATATATCAAAATAGCGCAATGTAGTATAGACTCGAATTATAATGTCAGATTTAACCCAAAATAGCCGCTTACACTTAACTACTTTAATCTTAGCTTAACTTCAGTTCTATGTGTTAAACTGTTAATCTTAGCTGCTTGGTTAGCATCGCGAGTCGCGATTCGGCTTTAACAAATTTATAAACACGAAGCAAACTTCAGAGTATCGTTAAATATACTAATAATGAAGAGATTTTATAAGCCTGATTTATTTAAGTCTCCGAAGTGTGCTGTTTTTCAGTGACAATCAGATCAACCTCAACTTAGAATTCTATATCATTATCTGTCATCGCTAGTATCATGGCGCAACCTGAATTGAACCTTTCCGCTGAGTTTCCATTCACTCTTGAAAGCATCAGCATCGTTGGATCAGAGATTCGCTATGTTGATACTGCAGTATCTCAGTCATTGTCGGCTCCCGCGCTGTTATTTCTGCACGGCAACACTTCCTCTGCCTATGTATGGCGAAACATAATCCCGTCTCTTTCCGATTTCCGATGCGTGGCCCCAGATCTTATCGGCATGGGAGCATCTGCCAAGCCTGCCTGCCTCTCTTACGGTTTCACTGATCACTACACCTTCGTCGCAGCCTTTATTAAAACGATCATTCCCAAAGGCCCTATTGTCATAATCGCTCACGACTGGGGCACTGCCCTGGGTCTCCACTGGGCTTACCAGCACCAAGATAGAGTTGCGGGTCTTGCTTTACTGGAATTTGTCCGTCCGTTCCCGTCATGGAAAGACTTCGGCGACGACGAAACTCGAAAGAATTGGCAGCTGTTTCGGGATCCTGTTCAAGGACGCAAACTCATTGTGGACCAAAACATCATTCTAGATAAGATGCTTGTGCACGGTGCCAAGCGCGGTCTCTCGGAAGCTGAGCTCAAGCACTACCGTGAGCCATTTCTCGAGGCCAGTACACGTGAGCCTATCTGGAAGTGGACAACTCAGATCCCTATCGCTGGAGAGCCCACTGATGTCTATGATATCGCCACCCGCTATGAGGCTTGGTTGATCAAAACTGAGATTCCCAAGCTATTGTTCTACTATGAAGATGCCCCATTGGTAAATGGCGACAAGATGCGTTGGTACGTGAGCCAGATGTCTAATGTTGTAAGCGTGGATGTGGGGGAGGCTGGGCATTTCATCCAAGAGGATCACCCAACGCGCGTTTCCCTGGAAATCAAGGCTTGGTTAGGAAGAATTATGAGTTTATAGGGCAGGATTACCGCTGAGTGTTCTCTGATTGTCGCTTTCCTTCGATAGTTTGACTTTAACTACTTCTCTTTATCCTAAGTAAAACATCCTAGGGTATGCAAGCATAGTATCGAATATACAAAATTCCACAGCTCCAAGCTCAAATTCCATCCTAATTTTAGGCAGCAAGCGCGCAATAGCCTCGTCAAACTCACGCTTCTCTTTGTCTCCCATCCACCGGATAAGATACGCTATACTGACGTGAAATCGGTATGTCAAATGGTTAGGCGCGCGGAACCCGAAGGAGTCGGCGAGCCTGTCTCGCAACCTTCTCATGCGCTTTTCCTCTTCATCCGTAGCCCCCACAATATCGAGTCCGATACCAAATTGACCAATCTGAAAACCAATAGCACGCATTCTATAGGGTGGCGCCAGACCCTCCTCTTCCAACACAAGGCCTAGACTTTTCACGGTTTTGGAAAAGTTCATCGTGCACTCATCGAGTGGTAGCTTCTCCAAGCCCTCTGGCCACATGCCCGGCTCGCACTCTTCCTCACGGACGCCGTCAAATACCGTCATGTGCCACGAATCAGGTGGGAGAAGACGAAAGCTTTTCGAAAGAGTAGGATGAGAGGCGATTGTGTTGTATACATCCCATAGGCCGACAAGCAGAGGCGATTCAGCTGGGATATGACAAACAGTTGTGTTTCCAGCATAACGCAAGGCGCTTCCGTCTGGTGAAAACTTTGTATGTACTGCTGGTGGATAAGGTTCATCGCCTGGCGCTAATATAGCTTCTGAACCCATGTTTCCGCCTGGCTGAGTTGAAGTTTGTGCTGAAAAGGCAGGAAAAAAAAAAGGCTAAATTTCTTTTAGTTTATTAAAGTGTGCTTGTTTTGAGTCTGTGAGGACTGCTGGCCTCGGGTTTTATAAGTCTCACCACGTGGACAGTTGTTACGCGGCACACAATTTCGGCATAAGATAAGGCTTCGGGTAGAGATAAGAGTTTGTAAGCTACTGCCAATACTTGTTCTCTCGTATTCGCTTAAAGATAAGATTCGGCTCGAGATAATGGATCCAACAGACAAAAGTAACAGATTGGCGCAAATTTAATTTGGACTGATCCTTAGATCTCTGCCCACGGGGAAAGGCTAATGGGTATAATTGGTTGTTGAAATTTCACACCCAACTAGCTGGTTAGCCTACCTACTCAGTTTATCCATGAACCAATTCGGCTCGCTTGGCTACTAACTACTACACGTCTATGCAGCAGTTGTCCCTACTATATATGATGACCCCGATCCTAACATTGCCAATTTGCGTGCATCAGGATCAAGTCACAACAATTCGCACTACACACGCAAGCAACAAAAAGCCATGTCTGAATCCAAGAACATGACCAAAAACCGTGATGGGCCCAAGGCCACTCAGCTTGAATGGATCGCCGACGCACAAGACGCCAATGCCCAAGAGCACAACCTCAAGTTCGTCAATGCCCTGAAGCTGTATCGCAAGTCTGTCTTCTGGGCCCTTGTTATGTCCACTGCTATCTTCATGGAGGGCTATGATACCATGCTCCTAGGTAATATGTACGGCTTACCAGCCTTCCGCAAGCGTTATGGGCACCATATCAAGGGCGACAACTATCAGATTTCGGCTCCTTGGCAGGCTGGTCTTAGCAATGGTAGTGCCTGTGGCCAATTAGTTGGCCTTCTAGTGTCTGGGTATGTTAGTGAGAGGTTTGGCTTCCGCAAAACGATGATCTGGGGCTTGACCGCTAGCGCTGCATTCATATTCATCCCCTTTTTCGCTCCCAGTCTTGCTGTCCTTGAAGTTGGTCAGATTCTATTTGGTTAGTTCAACAAGCCCATGATAAACAGAACAGAAGCTAATGAGAAAATCTCAGGTGTTTTCATGGGCCTCTACCAAACGATTCCTGTCGTATACGCTGTGGAAATATCACCTGTTCGTCTCCAAGCGTATTTGACGACTTGGGTGAACACTTGCTGGGTATGGTCTATCTGAATATGTGGCTTGTAATACAACAAGACTGATGACGTATAGGCAATCGGTCATCTCATCGGTGCCGGCATTCTTCGAGGTATTCTCGTGCGTGGAGATGAGTGGGGATATAGGATCCCATTTGCCATACAGTAAGTGACGAGCGCTGAGTTTTATTCTCATTTTGCACAAAGGCTGACGATAGGATAGATGGATTTGGCCCGTTATTCTCGTCCCGACTCTATATTTCGCACCCGAATCTCCGTGGTGGCTTGTCCGAAAAGGAAGATTGGAAGAAGCAAAAAAGGTACTGGAGCGACTCACCTCTGCGGAGCATGTGAGCTTCGATATCGACAAACACATCTCTCTTATGGTGGTGACTACCAATTACGAGAGGGCAATTAGTGCCGAGACATCATACCTGGCTTGTTTCAAGGGAACCGATCTGAAAAGGACATTAATTGCAGTTGGCGTTTACTGCATTCAAACTTTGAGTGGCAACAGTCTACGGAGCTACTCGACTTATTTTATGGAACAGGCTGGCTTCCCAACAGCTCAAGCGTCCAATATGACGATCATAAACTATTCTTTAGCTTTAATCGGTGGACTTGTCTCGGTGAGTTCCCTCGACGCTTTTGAAGGCATCATTTCTCACTAACACAAACCTCAGTGGCTACTTTTGCCGTTTTTCGGCCGTCGATCTATCTATGTTATGAGTATTTTCTCAATGCTTCTTCTGATGACGCTCATTGGGGGTGTCGGCATCCCACAGGCTCACTCCTCGAGGCTTTCATATTCATGGGCCATTGCTGCCCTCCTAATCGTATCCTCGTTCCTTTATAACGCGACTATCGGTCCTCTGACAAATACGATTTGCTCCGAGGTTCCGTCGACAATTCTTTGCAGTAGGACGTTAGTGCTTTCCAGATGGTTCTATACAGTCACCTCAATCACTGCAGGCGTTCTCACGCCATATCAACTTAATCCGACTGCATGGAACTGGGGAGCCAAGACAGGCTTCTTTTGGGCAGGTGGCTGTCTCATTTCTTTCATATTTGCTTTTTTCTGTGTTCCAGAAACAAAAGACCGTACAGCAGCTGAGGTGGATATCTTATTTGACCGCAAGGTGAGCCTGCGTTGTTTTTCTAAGACGCCCGTCGATCTGGTAGAGGCTGTTACATCCAAAGAGGAAAGGAACTAGGAGAAAGAGGTACGGAATACATGATTGGTTTAGTTGTTTTTATAGTAGTGCTACTATGAATTATTCCTTGGGGAGTATAGAGGACAAGGCATTATTATGTATTTAAAACAAGGTTTGAAGACAAAGACGTATCCCTACCAGTATTCAGGTTAAAGAAAACATATAATAGAATGAAAACACACACATCCAGAATGTCATAAGAATGGGGGCGGCCCTCCAAAATACCAAATACAAAAGTACTTAGACGTCACCCGCCTCTCCCTCTCCATCTGGGCTTCTGAAAGCGCACTGGCAAATTCAGCAAAGAATTCAGTGCGGTATGTTGCGCTTCTTATCTCTCTAATCCTCTGAATAGCCCACTGGCTCTGCTCCCGGTTCATATATTCAATCGCGCACAGAAAGAGGGCACGTAGATATCCAGAATTGAGCTCTTTGCCGTGAGCTATGTCGTTTTCTTCCCAGTCGTCATCTACTATTTCCTTGATGGTCTGTATTGCCTCTCTGGAGCCAGTCCACTTTGTCAATGGATCCCCGAGGACTCGGTCTATCTCAACATACTCTGCAAAGTAGGCGGCGTTGCATATACGAATAAGACCTATGATAGGATTTGCAATGCTCGGCGCCAATTGAGAACGGATTTGTTTGGCTGTTTGACGCTGCATCATCGATCGGCTTTCCCACAAAGCCTGCAGTTTTGTTCTGATCCGGCTTATGCTACCGACGACCTCGTCCTGGTCGCTCCCAGACTTACGCGAGCGATGATAATGTGTCTCTTTTGCGATTCTTCCTGAGAGAATCTGCAATTGCAAGTAAAAGTCAAACAGTGGAGCCCCCAAGACCTCATGTAATTCAGTCGACACGTCCCGCTCGTGATCTGGTATTATCTCCAGGAAGGGAAGTGCCCCTTCATAGGTTGGCAACAGCTCGTAGAAAGCTTCTGATAACAGCCCCTCTCCGCCCCCTCGCATGGTAATAGCTTGGATGATCTTGAGCCACGCAATCAGACGTTTGGATAACGGTGAATGTGAAAAAGGGCATTGCCCCCATGACTCCAGCCTCTGAAGCAAGGTTTGGCTTTGGTCTTTAAAAACAGCGACTGTCTCATCTGAAAAGATGAGCTGAAAAACGCATAGAATGAATATGCATGCGAGAGCTGTGCCGAAATCTTGAGAATCGTCACCCAAGAGTTCGTCAAGCAAGTCCCTGGAACAACGAAAGTGGTCTACAGCTCTTGCCGGGGATAGATTATACTTCATGCTGTGATGTAATGTGGAGATAGCGGTGATAGCTCGGGTGACAGCTTGACAAGACTTGTAATTGTAGACAATATGGTATTTCGCACGTTGCCAATTGATCCTGTCAAACGGTGTGATTCCAGGGCACTCAACAAGGTCGACAAAAACAGTTGAGGATTGTAGATACTCATGTTGCGCTCTTAGAAGATCCATAGTTGTGGTCAACTGGATATCCCGCGATATGAGGCTCGACGGCGAGTCCGTTTCTGCTTGCTCATCGGCTGTGCAAAGTGAACTTCCGCATTGTGTCTCGAACCTATTCTCGATCTCCAAGGGTACATCCAGTGACCAGTCATTTGGATGACCGAGGGCATCTCGACCATCTGTCTCTGGCAAACAGACCGAGTTGGACGTACTGCTTCCGGAACAGTCAGACGACGGAGTGGGCTGAGATACAGCAATTCCACCTGAACCGACTGCCACTTGGACCGTTTCTTTGTCTTTGGCAGGCGACGGTCGACTGGTATTCGTCACGACTTGTTTCTCGCATTGTTTCGCCTTGTACACGCAACAGCGCTGTCCTTTTGCGCAGTTACGGCAGGTCGGTTTGGTTTCGTCGCATCGAACCTTTCGAGATCGACAAGTCAGACACCCAGTTCGCAGCCGGCCACGGTATTGCTGCGGCTGCTGCATTCCATGTTTTACTGGCATTGCGCTCTTTGGTTTGAATCATAGATAAGCAAAGACTGGTATCCGTATAGATGCTAAAATGCCGCATTTTTCTATGCCATTCTCCGACTAGTATGAAGCAGATAGTTTACGTTGCCTAATTGTAATTAGCTTCCATTGCAAAGGACAACTGCCGAGTATCTCTAGCCGAATTTTCTTATCTCGTGCCGAACGGCTAAATGCAAAACGGCTAAACGAGAATAAGCCTCGTATCAGTGAAACTCAAACGGAGCTTTATTAGGCGATACTGTTAGCGAAGTACTAATAGTATTGCTCTTGCCCTACTTTGTTTCTGTCCTACGGCTTTTTCTACTCTTGGTAGTATTAAACGAGACTGCCTGAAAATTCTCAAGTCAGAGATTTCATTTCTCCGTCAAGATGACGAATCATAATTTGCAAAATATCTCTATTCTTCTAATCGACGTTGCAAAGGAGGCTGGCAAAATGATCGCTGCCGCACAACCAACATTGTCAACAACATCTATGAAGAAAAACAGTCAGCATTTCTTCGCATACCTCTCTCAGCTATTTTGCTAACATTCCCCTAGCAGCAGATATCGTGACTGAAACAGACCAGGCTGTGGAGAAGTTCATTCACCAAACGCTTCAAGAACGGTTCCCCACGTTCGCCTTCATCGGCGAAGAGACTTATAAAAATGGAGATACGCTCACCCACGAACCAACATTCATTGTGGATCCAATTGATGGCACGTCTAACTTCGTTCATGGGTTTCCCGCTGTTTGCGTGTCTATAGCCCTCGTGATTGATAGACAACCTACTATTGGAGTTGTTTACAGCCCGTTTCAGGACGAGCTTTGGACCGCTGTACGAGGCGGAGGAGCATTCGTCACACAGGGCAGCGGATCACCGAAGAGATTGCCGTTGAGGTCACCACCTCTAGAGAGTCTGCAAATAGCAAGCATTGGTTTAGAATGGGGCAGCGACCGAGAAGGTCCCAACTTTGATATGAACCTCAAGGTATTCACAACCTTGGCCAGGACAGTCGCCACAGGAGGGCGCTTTGCCAATTCTCTCCGTTTCATGGGCTCGGCAGCTATCGCAATGTGCCGTGTTGCCGCGGGGCAGCAGGATGCATTCTGGGAATGTGGCTGCTGGGCATGGGATGTAGCAGCTGCTTGGTGTATTCTGCTAGAAGCTGGGGGTATTATGGTTGATGGACATCCCGGCAACATGAACCCGCCTTTAGACAATAGACGATATCTTGCTGTCAGGCCGTCAATGGGTGGCCAGAGGGAGTTTGTCGAGGATTTCTGGAGTGTGATTGGAGATAGTCGGTCAACCTATGGCCCTGCTTAAGGTTATAAGATACTTAAAGAGGGTAAATGAATCAAAATACACGCTATCCTTTGGCATAGTGATCTCCGGGCCGATGAAAACAGATGGGTCGCTTATATCGTTCTAGTCAAAGGTTTCCTGCACAGAGCCCTTGAAAGCAGTATAGTCGAAAAGACCGTTCCACCACTCGATGGAAGCAGGATTGAAGCAGTCAATGCGGTGCGATGCGCCTGGCCAGCAGCAACCTTTAATGATGTCCCCGTCTCTAGTACGAACAGCTAAGTCATTGGCCTTAAGCTCCGACACAATCTTTTAGCCATTCCTGTTGTTGAAGTCGGTGTCGATGATGACGACGAGCTTATGGCTAAGTGCATTGAGCTACTTGCCCATGCTAATTAGGTCTGCAAACATATTCGGCTCTCAAGTAAATCATTTCTTGTCGAACAGGTACTCGAAATCTATCTAAATGGCATGATAAGGACTCCTAAACCTGTTCGTACCGAGACCTACATCCTTGATGTCGTTATGCAATATGTAGTTCCGTCGGCACTGGTGGTAGGCGATTAGCTTATGAGCACTAAGTGCGCGCAGGTTGAGTAGGTAGACAGACGTGAAGTTGAGAGCCATCGCTCTGTTCTGTTGCTGTGGCAAAGCGCCACCATTGGTGCTGGGAAGTGCCAAACCTACCATTATTGAATTATTGATACTGCGTATTGATGAATATCCGGATTGATGAATGAATCCCTAAGCTATTTATACGCAGATGACTACAAAAACTAGAGTTACATACATCGATCGTGGATGGAGTGTGGCTGGGGGAGTGAGTGGTTCTGTGAGGATCGATGTTAGCGGTGCATTAACTGATTAGCGTAGCGAAGAAGGATACAAAAGCGCTTACAGTTGAGGGGCCAGGTAATTAATGGGAATAGTCATTAATAGCATGTCACCTACATACTTTGTGGCGACTGGGATGTTCCGAGAAAGTAAAGCGGCAGCCTTGAACTGTCTATACTGTGGAACTCTCTAGTAACATTAGGTACGCTGGGGGTAGAAGGGATATTATCAAGCAGGCTATACCTTTCGTAGGGCGTGCGTTATATGGAATCATATGCAGTCAATGTGAAACAAGGTGCATTAAAAGCTTCAATCTTGAGTGAGTCACTTCAGGTCCTGTATCACAAGCCATAGTCAGAGTAATTGAATAGATGAAGATTTCATCTACATATACAAATCCTCGTTCTCGTCAAATCCTTAATCCACTCGTCCCAGGGGGTGCTAGACAACTGAGTCTACTGTCCACCAGATACATTTCACGCTAAGCATTCTCTCCATGGCTCACTTGTACAGTTGCTTCACGATTGTTTTCTTCGTCATGGAAGCCTTCAGAACCACTTTCCACAGATGCATCGATACGCTTGTCAAACGCTTCTGCTTGCTCCTTGATAAAGAGACATGCTGTTTGACGTCAGATACTGTTGATTCAAATTGAGAAGGTAACTTACTTATGACCAGAAGAGCGCTGAAAGCGGCGGATACGATCCAACTGTTCCTGAAAGCAACCACATAGGCTTTCTTCATTCCCCTGACCACTGCCTCGGCTATCTGAGGCGTGATGCCAGGTACAGTAGCAATTGCCTGTCTATTTTGTGACGCTAAAGCTTGGATCAGATCACCCAGAGATGATACAGGTAGTCCTAGTGGTAGTGCTGCTGCAACGACCTTTGGTAGTTCCTTATCCAAAGCGCTGTGGATAACGGCATTATTGATTGCCAGGCCAATTGACCCTCCCAAACTTCTGACGCAAATCATCATAGAAGATGTAAGTGCGATCAACTCCGGCGGGGTCGCGAACTGAGAAGCAGCCATCGACAAGGGCAGCAGGGAACCAAGCCCGGTACCTCCTACTATTGTGTAAACCCAGAAGGCGTAGCGTGGAGTATCGATAGTTGATGTTGCTAGTAAAATGAAGAAGACGAGAAGTAGGAGGGCGCCAATGATAAGCGGTATTCGGAGAACCTTGCGCTTGGAAGACCATAGTCCGAATAGAGGGGAAAAGATAGAAGTTGCGACGAACATAAGGGCAAAGTTTCCGCCAGCTGAAAGAAGGCTAGCATCGTAAATAAGGGATACCTGGAAGGCAAAGTAGGAATTGACAGCTATGAATGCAATACCTTCGACGAAAATAATGAACATAGCAATTGCAAAGTTTCTATGTTGACCGAGGTTAAGCATGCCATCTTTCTTGAAGCGCAGTTCATATATAATAAAGACGATTAAGAAAGTAGCACCAATAAGGAAAGGGGCAAGGATATTAACGCTATCCCAAGAGTATGGATTCTGAGACCAAGAAAGGGCGATGCAGAACAGAATCAGAGCTGGACCGAGTAAGGCGTATCCTCCCCAGTCGAGTCTCTCGAGCTTTTGGGATGTAGTGAGAGTTACCTGTCTAAGTTGTGAGCCAGATGTGTTATTTGCAGTTGGGACTTGTGGCTGAGAGCTTAAATCAGCGCACAGAACTTATTTACCTGTAACTCTCTTGGTGGCGGACTGTAGCAAACAAAGCAACCTAGGGATGCAATGGCGTAGATACCGGCTGTTATGTACCAGAAGATACGATAGTTGTTGATGTTGCCATCTTGTAAGAGTCCAGCACCCATAAATATGGCGAGTATGGCTCCGATGCCAGACGAAATGTTTCCAACTGCTTGAGCCATTGGCCTATTATCTCGCGGGAGAATCTCAGATATGACTGCAAGGGAAAGAGATTGGCAGCCGTAATTGGCACCCAAGACTGAAAATCCAGCGATGATCGTACCGGAGCCATAGGCCCGAGAGATAATAATGCTGCCAGCGACACCGGTAAGTGGCAGAAAGACAAGGATAGTCTTGCGACCCCAGTAATCAGCAGCCTGGCCAATAGGTGGATTTAGGACAGCGGTAAGGATAGTGATACACGATGTGTACCAAACGGTTGACTTAGTGTCGCCTACAGCTCGGCCGATGTCATTTGCCAAAAGTCCAGAGCCGACGAGTGAGACAAGCTGTGCAAAGTAGATTAAGTTGACAGCCTGCATTGTTAGGTTTGCTGAGTTGAAGGAGCCGGGAGACTAACCGCATAGCATATCATGGTTCTTGCGTGGATTCTGGGTGGTCGCTGCTCTGAGAGAGCATCAATGGAAGATGGGGAAGCCATGTCGGTCGAAGGTAGCGAGATTGAATGCTTGAGACATTCTTGAAGGGAAGGGGGTCAGGTTAACATGATATAAGATCACAACCCTGACACATCCGTCTTTGATTCCCAGCAGCTGAAGGGGTATAGTATGATAGCTGTTGCGCTAGTACAAAGCTATCGGGGTAGAAGGTGCGGAATACGGAAAAGTGGAAGGATGAGCTCTTCCCCAGACTTACCCCGCCTATCGAAACAAGATCTGGGGTACCAGTCCGCATAATTCGGATGCTGCGTGGAGCAGATCCCGAAGTTTATGGGGACGTGAACTTTGCCAATTTGGGGAGATGACACTACGCTATGATTTCTTTTATGTCATCTCCTCAGTTCCGACAAGCCAATTCCGCACCTCTCCCCAGATGACCTCGGCCATGCCGACACCATAGATAAGGCCGTATGGGAAGTTTCACCTTATCCACCGGCACCTTCGTCCCTTCGACCAAAGCAAGAATGGTGAGACCCCATCTATGCCGACGGTTTTTCAAGCTGCTGATGAGTCATCTGATCATATACAAGCCGTGTCCGTAGAGATCTCCGTTCCGGGCTCTCATTTAGGTGTATACTGCTGTATGATTCACTACACAGGCCGGTCAAATGAGACAAAACTAATCAAGGGCAAGCCTGACCCCTAGTGTTCAGGATCTGGGGTATCGCTCAACAAGGCTTCTTTATCTGGTGGGTATGGTATCTCAAGCAAGCAAAATACGGCGTCGTTAGCGTTGAACAACCTCCACCGAAGTCATCTAGGCAAGGCCGGGTACTGCGAAGAGACGGTCGTGCCAGGGACGCAAGCAAGACGGCAGGGAAGAATTCTGCTATAGAAGACAGGCCTATCGCCTATTCTATAAACGCGGACACGCTGTTTCCAGCAGTAGCTTTACTTGCGACTATAGCCATCTGCCACAATGCTAAGAGTCTTACGGTTGGTGTATTTGAAGTTCTACGTACCAATTTAATTGCTATAATGGCAGTTGCCAGCCGATAGTTCGCCCGATGGCGCAGTAGTTAAGCGCGACTGTTACTGCACGGACCAAATTCGACACTTTTTGTTGTAATCTGTTGAATTACCACCACAACCGCACACAGTAGGCGGCTCATGTTTAATTACATTGATTTATTTGAGGGGATGTTGAAACACGACCTTTCCAGACCCTCGCTTTCCACTTGCAACACTGCCCAGCTCCCTCAGCGCTTCTTCCGCCGTTACATCGAGGACACTGACGGACGGCAGCTTGAATTTTGTACCGTAGTTGGCGACGGCCCATTGCAGCGCGCACCAAGCATTCCAATGATCCACTGGCCTAGCAGGATGTATAATTGGCTCCGGGGCGCCAAGTGGGTGAAAACACACGTCGTCTTTCGTAAGGGCCACGGGGAACAGGAATTTGCTGTCGCGTCGGTGTGTAACCGAAGAGAACACTGTCGACTTGCTCGCGCTCTGGGCCGTTAGGTCTGCCGAGGACGGTTCCCCCATCGTGCCAGCTGCATCAACAGCATGGGTAATAGGTCCCTCCCCGAGCGCTTCAACAGCCGATTTTATTTCTGCCACAACAGTCTGGGAGGAGTAGTCAAAGGCATGTGTGGCTCCTAGGCTTATGAGGAGATCGTGGCGAGCCGGAGAGGCCGTGACAAAGATGTTCCTGCAACCGCTGGCTCGCGCCAGCTGTAGAGTAGAGAGTCCCACGGCCGAGGAGGCGCCCCAGATCAGAATCGGACCAGAAAAGGCGCCAGGGCTCGTAGGCAAGGGAAACTTGAACAGGTTGTGCACAATGTCGGCGGCGGTCATCACCACTGAAGTGAGTGCAGCTGCGTGAGCCTCTGGTAGGTTCGAAGGGATTTTGAACACCATGTCACAAGGAGCCGATTTACAAGTGAAGCCGTGGTGATTGGGGCTTACATGCATCAACAGAGATACCTTGCTTCGGCACATGCAAATTCATGGCCCGTCCGAGATGCCACAATCCAAGCACCGCAGAACAGCCTACATCGCGAAGGCGTGCTTGCAGTGCGACAAATCAAAGCAGCGGTGTGATGGCCAGCTTCCCTGTGGCAGATGTACATCCAAGTCGCTCGAGTGCTCGTATCCAGCGTCGAAAAGCCGGCGTGCATCCCAGAACACTCAGAGCTCTGTCATCAATCAAGATCAAGCTGTGCAGAATCCGTCGACCTGCCGAAGCTTGGACAATCAATCAGAACTGAGCACTCAGCAACTCGACAACTCATCAGAAACGGGTATTGCTACATTTCCGTGCTGGCCTCCAAGTGACATGGGATCTGTCATCGGTGTTCCTTCTCAGCCTTCCCTAGCCCCAGATCAAAATCTTGGCTATGTTCTCGATGAACTTGGAGACTTTCAAGCTTTTGGTTTCAGCCGCATAGGAGCTTTTTGGGGCTCAGATATCTATCCCGGGTTGGAAGATCAAAGTCCCGGGCTGTCATGGCCATCAGTACCACAATTCTCACTGCCCCAGGCCATGATTCACGATCATGCTGGTGCGGCTCCAGCACAAGATATGCTGACAGCAGCTTCATGCGAGCCCGCAGTGGAGAGCCTTGAAAAAGAGGCCCCGGCACCAAGCTTCACTCAAACATTCACATCTCCTCATTCGTCAAGTGAAAAGTCAAATATTACGGCTGACGCCTCGGCAAGGAATCAAGGCATCAACGAAGAGTCTGATGCCTGGCGCGCAGAGGATTATTGCCATGTGCCGCGTTTGACAGAGGATGTATATCAAGAGATGACTAAACACTTTGAACGTTACGACCGCGATGATGAATATTGGTCTCTCTTCACTTCCAATAGCTTTCCGCTAATCACCCACATTAACATCTTTATACAAGTGTATTTCGAAGAGTTTCATTCCCTTCTACCATTTCTGCACCAAGCAACCTTTGCCCCATCAAAAGACACATGGATGTTGTCACTTGGCGTTGCTGCAGTTGGTTGTGTATTCTCTCGAGCAATGAATTCGAGGACCACTGTATATGATCTACATGGGTTCCTCCGACGCGCCATACATGTCCAGGTTCGTCCGTCAATTATTTCAGACTTATGCAACCCAGGTGTTGACCTTGCCACTAGGTTGAACGCGTCCGAAATTCTCTTCCAGATATTTCCTTCGTCCAGGCAGTTCTTCTCAATCAGCTTGGCATGATGTTTTCGCCACAAATGACTTTCAGTGAGGTCGTCCCTACCACAATGACCCTTATCGAGGTTTTGTGCCGGAGGATGGCGTGCTACACCAATTTTAATGACTCTGGTCGACCTCTTGAAACTAAAAATTCGAAACATGACAATTGGGCCGATTGGATTAAGAGAGAAAGCCTGCGGCGGCTTCATTACTCGGTTTGGGTAAGCAAACACACGGATTCATGACCATACCGTGGACTGCCAGGGCTGACAACACATAAGATTCTCGATTGCCAATACAGCTGTTTTTGGTCAGGTCCTGGGTTGATTACTACAGATTGCTTACAGTTACCAGCACCCTCTCATCCATCAATCTGGGAGGCACCATGTCAAGAAAGATGGCTGGAAAATACAATGTCGAGTAAGTCAGGTTATCAGAAGAATCTGCATAAGACTAGCTAAAACCTAGATCATTTAGCATCTTACAAACCTCTTCCTTTTCGAAACGTGCTATTTGAGTTTTATTGCACTCACAAGGTTTTAAATCCAGATCCTTTTAATATATAACTACTAAATACTGGAGTTAAATACCATGCTGAAAAGCTTCATCATGCTCCATCCTACCTAGATGTCCTACAGGAACATGCCAAGACGCTGCCACCAACAAGGCTCTCTGGTGCTGTTGAAAGTTTCTCCCATCTACTATCCATGTTCATATACCTACCGGTCCGTGAACTCTATGCATTCTCGGGTTGGCGTGTGAATAGTAGCCAGAGGGCCATCAATAATACCAAGCTACGTACCTGGATACGAGGCAAAGTCGAAGCACGTGCATCTCTTGTGCTTGCGTGTAAGGCTTGGTCAATGATCCGCAACAGAAAAGCAGGATCACAGCATGAGACGATGGGTTTCTTATTTGCGGCGGTGATGAATAAGGGCAGATAGGTAGGTAAGGGTTTCTTTCGTAAGGGTTAGGATCATGAGCAACCTGTTTGCTTACACCTGCATGTAGATGTAGATATGTTTGTGCAGTAAATGATCACGCTCTTAACCATAAGTACATCAATACTTTATCTTTATCCTGCCCTAGACTAATAACAATACACGTTTGTGCGCCTGATAGCTCTATTATCTTTTCGTCCGACAGCTTCCCTTTAGTAACAAGCCACAACACCTCCGGAACCTAAGAGCTAGTAATATAATTCTGACTAGATTGTTTACCTCCTACTTACATTCTTAGCATTATAGCTACACTCCATACTCAGTATCTTAGCTTTACCTGATGTTTACAATCTGGGGACTGTATTGAGAAATCGCTTAGCAATTATCTGTTCGCCTCGGTTCAACTCAACAGCTTTATGTAACATTGACAGGACTGGTCCTATCTTCGACACGCCCATCAGCTTCACAGTCCTGCTGCCGCTAGATATATTTACATCTTCTGAGAGATAATAAGTACAGCCAGCAACTTTGTAAGGTTCGTTAACCGCTTTGTGAAGTGGTTCGGGGTTTTATATATCATCGATTGCTACGGCAGTCTGCAAGTCCTCTCAACCCTGAAACCAGAATGGTGCGCATAAGTCAATCCCGCCACCCTTGGAGATGCCAATCCCCAAGATTGCGTTGTCCACTGTGAGGAGATTGATCTTTCCATTTTTTGTTACCGAATAGATGAAGCCTTGGTGGAAGTACGCATTCGGGGCAGAATGAGAACTCGTGAGGGTCATCTTGTCCTCCAGAATACACAGTACCTGCATTCTTCTAGAGACATATAAAACGACCTTTTAATCTTTCTCATACCAGTTCTATAAGTAAAATACTTACCATTAATAATCCTTAGCTTTTTCTGCACAGACAGGAAGAAGATAATAGACTTCCTGGCTATTAGGGCTTTTGAAAAGACGGAGACGGAATTACAAACACCCAGCGCTCATTAGCTGCGCGCCCTTATCGTTAAGAGATATGGTATACATAATAAAACCATGGCGCTTGTTTCAAGCAGCGAGAAATAAAGCATCCATCTCCACGCCAGGGAGAAGACTATCCCGAAGTGTATAAGACTTATGCTTGCGCGATGGTTAGCTTAGAATATCCGAAGTTCCTCCGCCCCAGCCCGCAACTCCGTAAGCGCCCAAAGGATTGCGGGTCCGGCGCTAGGCGAATAGCAGGTCGTAAATCGAATCGCTTAGCTAATATAAGCAGATATACGGAGCAGTGGTTGGCTATCACATCACTAGGACCCACAGGCCTTGGGCGCTTGAGGAGATTAGCAAATCCTTTGTTTAGAACTTCGCCAGGTCGTCATGCCTCGAGGAACCGTCGCCTGCTAGGCTACTGGCTTTTTATTTTCGTCCAACAATGTCTTTCTATTTGACCCCCGACCGACTGCCGCAAGGTTCATCCATCACATTCTATGACTCCTCTTTTTTCAAGCGCGGCCCAGAGCAACCCAAGCTTCCTACTCCTCCCGAAGTCTTAGCCAGGCCCAATTATGTTCAGCACCCACACGCCGAGGGCATAAAGTTACGTCTGCCAGCCGTGTTCAAAGAGCTTGGACTTGTCGTGAAACACAGCGACAACTCCGACGCGATTATAAGGGAAGGACAGTGTCTTTGGGCCATTCGCCACTTCTTACCTGAAGTCCCAGTTCCAGAGGTCTTCTGTTGGACAGAGGAAAACGGCGTCACATTCCTCTATATGGAATACATTGATGGGATCACTCTGCGTGATCGTTGGGACACTCTAAGCGCTATCGAAAAGGAAGGCGTCTGTGAACAGCTGGGGTCGATCGTCACCAAAATGTCTCGTCTGCACCAAGCACCTGATGATCCGTTCATCGGTAGGTACCCCTGCTCACACTTCAAGCATCATCCAGACCTAACCGGAGCTTAGGTAACATCAACCGCGGGGCCGTAAGAGACATGGTCTTTACTGACACAAACTTTCCACCCGCTGGCCCTTTTTCTTCAGCGGCTGATTTTCACGACTGTATGTCGGACATGTTCAAATGGCCAGCCACGGCCAATGATCCAGATCTTGATCCGGCCAGCATCACAGACCCTTATCGAGAGATGTTACCTGATGATTGTCCCATCCACTTCATGCACGCAGATCTCAACCCCGTAAATATAATGGTGTCCAAAGATTCGCCTTGCCGTGTACTGGCAATTCTTGACTGGGAACAATCTGGCTGGTACCCCGCTTACTGGGAGTTCTGCAAAGCTGAACTGACTGTTAAAGTCCATTCAGAGTGGCAAGCTGTATATTTGCCCAAGATTTTGGAGGAGCCAGATTGTGTCGAAGCCTTTTACGCTTATGTCTGCTCATTTGCTCCTTAGTGTAACAAGCATGTAATTTACATAATTGCCGCTTTATAATTGATATAAAGGCAGCGATGCGGTTGCAACTTGACTCCGGAGTACTAGCTAGTCAATTCATTATCCATGCTTGCAGTGACCTTGTATATGGCCGTAGTCTTAAGCATGGAGCTACATGGCTTCTCTCTTGGCTCCATGTCACATACGCATACACAATGCCAGAAAAGGCTGCTTTCAATCGCCAATTTCCAATCCTGAAAGCACCTGTACCAAGGTGGCAACACTCGATCCCTGAGAACAAAGCCTCATGGAACTTGATGTCGGACTCGACCTGTGCATGCGCCACTATCACATTATATTGCATTCGTCGAAATCATGGAGGTTGTCATCGTCTAACCCAAACCTTATTGCCCAAACTTCTACTCTTCTTTATCAGTAGGATTTCATATCCTGATTATTCTTTGAGCTACCTGCGGCCATCGAAGGATCAGGAAAGAAACGCAGGCCGTTCATATTAGGTACCGAGAGCGAAGGTACCAGAAAGAATAGCTGCCCATCCAAGGGCAGCTACATACACATTTCTACGCTTATCACTATTCCGTCTTCTTACAACAGTCGATGGAATAAAACAGCACACAGAAATGCCTGCATGAACCACCGCCGGTCCAAGCACGTCGAGATTCCCTTCGTACCTCACACACACATCAATAACTACTCCCGTTTAGACGGGCTACATGAAGCTCAATACTACTTTCGTATGACGCAAGGGCGCTTGGCTAGACATTTATCCACTGTAGCATCCTTATTTCATTACATGTCAAGTCACTACTATAGTCTAATACACAAACATAGTCTACCCCTTTTTCAGAGAACCACATATGCAAAACTAACTTACTTTGTCTCTTTATCGATATGACAAGGCGTATAATGCAAGCACTACCAAAAACATGAATTTATGCGTTAACAGTACTAAATATAATGGCTACTATTTCCAGCACGTACTAACGACTTCTATCTTCTACCACTTGTCCTTAGGAATAGAACAACCGAACTCCTCCTTACTGCTAAGCGTGGGAAATGCAATAAAACACTTGGGATACTGAATGGGGTTGGTAACGCTCAAGTCTTTCTGTGTGGGCACTGAGGGCTTGCCGTTGTTGCACTCATAGTTGTTAATGAGTGCGGCGTCGTAGTCATCCACAACCTTCTTCATTGCATCGACTTCGACTGATGTCAAGACTGTGTACTTATCCTTAGGGTTCTGTACGACACGGCGGGTGATTCCAAAGCATACGCATTTGTCGTCATGCCAGATGCATCCAGATAGTTTGTTGGTACAGACATCCTTTGTCATCTTTTGCGTCTTACCTACTGGATCCGATGCCTGGGTTCTAAGCAGGTCGCACACAGTGTCGGGACGGCTCGCCATCAGGGAATAATATCTACCATTGTGGCCGGTCATAAGAGCTCTTGTCTTAGCAAACTCGAGCCATTTCTTATGTGTGGCGTCGACGTAGGCGTTCATGGCCTTAGTAATGAGGGGCTCCGATAGCCAGACGCCCATCGCAAAGCGGGTAAAGACCCAGTCCTCGGCGGTGAGGCCTCCCCCTTGCATGTTGCTAGGCAACTTACCAGAGAGGACGTCCTCGACGTAGCCGTTGGTAGCGTTGAGCACGGCGCTAAAGACAGTGCCGTAAGCGTTCTCGAGATCGTTCTCAAGATCATCGGCCGTCACCTTGGGGCTGAAGCTACCGCTGTTGGCAGACGCCGATGCGAAGGCACCCGAAAAGAAGGTGAGTGTACCAGCGATTCCAGGAGATGCGGCACCGACACCGGCGCCAGCGGTGAGGATGCCGACAAGCATGTTGAGGATCAAGCCGCGGTCGTCAGCGGGCGGGTCGCCGTACTCTTTGACAATGTCCTTGATGCCACTCGATAACTGTTGGATGCTGAAATTGACGCTCTTGGCCCAGATCTTGTGGAAGGCGCTGAACATGTTGGCGATCTGCACATGCACGTAGAAGGCCATGGGCGGCGTGTAGGTAGTGCAGGGCGTAGAACCAGGACCCGTGCACGTTGTCGATCCCAGATCCTTGCAGTCAAAGGTCGAGCTGCCCTGCTTGCCGCCAGCGATGACGTCCTTGAAGAACTTGTCGGTCCATTTGTCGGCACCGTTCTTGAAGAGCCACTCTCGGAACCAGTAGGCTGCACCACTGCTGAACCACGTCAGGGACACCTCGCTGGCCTTCTCTTGGTCGAACTTGTACTTGCAGATGTCGTCCTTGAGCTCTTCGGGCCAGTCAGCGCCGTTGTCGCCTGTTTTACCCGCTTGGGTGCCCTTGTTCTTGAGGTCGATGATGGTCGTATCGCCGTCACCATCACCGCCGTTCTTGCACGCGCCGTTCTGGCATCCATCGCCACAGTGGCCGTCAGAGCTACCGCACCAGCCTCCAGCCGAGCAGCAGTCGCCGTAGCTAGTTCCCTTGCATGTAGCTCCGAGGAAGCCAGCGCCGCATCGGCCGTTGGTTGACTTACCATTCTTGACACACTTGCCACTGACGCAGCCAGTGCCGCAGTGAAGCTCCGAGGATCCACAGCTGCCATACTCGGAGCAGCAGTCGCCGTAGCTGGTGCCTTCGCAGATGGCGCCGTTGTTCTTGGGTCCGCATTTACCATCCTTTGACTTCTCAGGCTCCAAGTCTCCGCTGTTGCTTGCCGTGCCGGGCTCAAAGTCTACGCTCCAGGCCATCAGACCGCCAAAGCAGTAGTTGTTGGCGAACTCGCGCTTCAGGTCAATTGTCTCCTCGTCGTCGTAGCCGATCCACTGGTCGTCAAAGACGAGCTCCTTCATGGCTGAGTCCTTGAGGAGGCGAGTCTTGGCCCCATTCTTGACCTTGTCTTGGATCTCCAGCAGAGACATGACGCCCGCGCTGTTGGTGCACTTGGCTGGGTTGCTAGGCCCGGAAAACGGACAGCCGAGAGTGTTGCACGAGGGATTGGTTACGGTGTATCCGCGGCCATACCACGCGACGCCAAAAACAATCTTGTTGAAATCAACGCCTGCATAAGCCAACGGAATGGTGTTGTTTGCGATCTCGCGAATGTCAGCTTGGCCTCGTATAATAGGATCCAAGGTCTTGACATCAGCATCCCAGAACCCGTGCAAGTCATAAGCCATGAATCCAAAGTGATCGACATATGGCTCCAGTCTTGCGACATCGAAATATCGCAGGTACCAGTAGTCAGGAGCCAGAGTCAGACTGATGCCGTACTTGTTGCCCCACGCGGTCTTCATGTCCTTGAGCAGGAGGACAAAGTTGGCGATATCGGCACGACTTCCTCCGCGCTTCGGTTCGCCGGGATACTCCCAGTCAAGGTCGATGCCCTGGAACCCGTACTTGTCCATGAAAGCAGCGGCTGACTTGATAAAGGCGGCGCGGTGCCCAGCATCGGCACATAGGCTGGCCCACGTCTTATGAGTTGGCTTGTCTTCGTCACTAAAGTCGTAGCCGCCCACGGCCACCCAGGTCTGCAGGTTTCTGCCCTTGCCCTTGAGCGCAGTAAAGTCGCGGACGTTATCCTCATCCTCGGAATCAGAAAGCTTAACAGCATAAGAGCTGGGGTCGATGGTTGCAAAGGCCCAGTACAAGTGCGTGTAGCTGTCTGTCTTGATATCCTTGGGATAGACCTTGTTGCACGCGCGATTGCGCATATTGTTGGCCTGGTAGTAGCCGATCATACGCTTGTCGGCGGTGCCAGAGCCCTTGCCGCATGTCTTTGGTTTGATCATAGAGCAGCTGCCGTAGCCTTGCTGGCAGAGAGACCACTTGTTGGGGCCTACACAGTGGGTTTCTGTAGTACCGCACCAGCCGCCAGAGCTACAGCAAAGGTTGAGGCCACATGGAATATCGCCGCCCTCGGAGAGTTCACCGCACATGGCTGTAGCATCACAGTTGCTCTGGCAGCCTGTGTCACAGAAGCCCTTGCCGTAGCCACAGACACCATCGACCGAACAGCAACTACGGATGTCCCTTTTTAGCAACTGACGATTTGTCAATGGAATATGATCGATAGAACTAACCTCTTGTCGGCGCACTCGCCGTTGGGGCAGAGCAGCGCACCCTCACCAGGGGGCTCACTGGCACGCTTACCGAAGAGCTGCTCTGGAGACAGGCTTCGACTTATCAGGTTGCTCGTCGTGTCATTCTCGGGTGATCGCATGTCTAGCCATCGCGACAAGACATCAGGTCCGGTTAGGGCAGGATTCTGATGTGTAATACTGGCAGAGGCCAGTGAGGTCAAAAGGCCACACCTGAATATACTCTGCATTCTGCTTGGATTGGTCGATAAAGCTGAAGACTTAAAACTGCTTGCTACTCGAGCTATCGCATTCTCATTTATGTATTCAATCTAGGACCCAAAAATGAAATCAACTAGGCTTAATTCATATTTCCTCCGAAGAGAGAAAAACAGAGCGGAGCCTTCCATCAGGCTTAGACGGTGAGAGGATGCGATACTACATCGATTGTACAAGCTTACTATGGCATGGTTGAGCTCTACTACGTAGCAGAGAATAGCTCATGGGGCTTCACTAAAACCCCTCAAGTACCGCGGGCGTAGATCACATGTTCAGGTCCAGACTGGACTAAGAGCGGCTGAGCCGTTTTGTTAAAATGTCCGATTGTCCGGGTGGCGCCGAGAGTGGACAACCTTATGTTTGAAGCTTATATCTAACTGGCTACATCGCAACGATATCTAAATAGAGCTTTGCTGTGGATCTGTTGCATGCCAAGTTCTAATCTTATAAAATCACTTGGCAGACATGCCGTTTTCCGGGAACCACAATCTTCCTCATTGGTGTCCTAAAAACCGTTTTCTTAGGCTATCGATACTCCACAATAAAGACCCCATGCCACGCACTACTCTAAGAACAGAGATTGAACCCAGCTGCAGGAACACTTCGGCATGGTTCCTGACTAAAGACTGGCCTGTCCTTTGATTTAGTCCGGCCTGAACTGCCCTTGTACATAATATCTCGTATGTGTCTACCAATAGAATACCTTTCTATCCGATGTAAGATCCTACGATCCCCAAACAGCTTAAGTATTGTAATGGATTGCATTCCCTGCACAAGCTAATTTCTATATTATTAAGCGTCTCTGTTAGTCTTTTTAGTAGTCTGATTAAGAGAACTCCGAAATCCTCTACTAAAAGACACAGCCTCACTGAACAAGTAGTGACGTCGCTAAGTCCTCCGCGCTGTATGAGCCAATCCTTTCTAATGCCAATTAGATGAAACTGATATAAACTAGCTACAAGACAACCGTAGCTCAGCAACGGTAGTGTTACAAGGTCTAGTAGTGTTCTTGGCAAGATGAGTTTTATTTACAGGAGTCCAGACAATGTTTCTTAAGACCGTTAAGTTTAATTAACAGTCTCTTGGCCAGAGAAAGAAGTGTCGATTAGAAAATAACCTGGGTTAGTGCAAAAGTTTTAAACAGTTACTAGAAGAACTTTACTACCTAGTAGCAATTTCTATTATAGTTAACTACCTGTATATACTTAAGGCTACCTTAGATACTTTAACTAAAAATCTTTTTTAAAAAGACTAAGCTAAATATCTTTAAAGTTAATTAGCAAGTTAAGGGCCTTTAAAATACTTAGTTTAAAAC
>JAAOAM010000283.1:0-67912 GCA_013396015.1 Fusarium mexicanum
ATGCGGGGCCGGGGGTTTGTAACTTGGGCTGTGATTTGTTCGATCCGTAATTAGATGGCGGTTTTGGATGGAGAGCGTTTGAATGTATCACATTATTCGTCATTAAAGGGTCTTTGCGTGAGGAAGTTGTTGACGTGGCAAGGACGGCTGAGATTTGTTGAGTGTGAGTTGTTGGTAGAAGTGAGTTGTGACGGTTGTTCAAACGTTTGAGTGCATCATTTCCCGTCGGCGTGAACGTTGGAAGGCCTGGGCTTATGTGAAAGCGGGTAGAGAGCCTGGACCGTGGTCTGCAAGATTTGTGATCGTCTCAGAGCTGTAAAGCAGGGACTTGTGGTTGTTTGGCTGTATCTCTTTACTTATTGGTCCAATTGTGTATTTAGAGGTTACAATTTCGTGAATTGTACCAAGGTTTTAGCATGTCATTTTCCGTTGGTGTACACTTTTGGAAGCCCAGGCATGAGTGGAAGCTGGTAGAGAATCTGGACCTTGATCTCTGATATTTGCGGTCGTTTCAAAATTGGAAAACAGGGATTTGTGCTTGTTTGGCTGCATCTCATTGCTCACCGCTCCATACGTACATAGAGATTAGGACGTGGATTCTCAAAGAGTTTAAGTTTTCGGGCTGTGATGTGATAGATACTATCTCAGATCTGATACCTCACGGGAACATGCCTGAATACACCACAACTCCCGTTAACACAACACTCCGCGGCAAGGCATGCCACCTCATCAAACACAACTGAGCATGTAGGATACAACAAGTTTTCTCTTTTCTCTTAGCTTATCAAAAACTGATGATGTAATAGAGAGCTCGGACTTGTCGCCCAGATACATAAGCTTCTCTTCTTCCCAACTTCATTTCTGTTCTTCAATTATCATGCACCAGGCTTCCCTCGCGGTTGTGCTGGGGCAACCCCTTTGTGACGATGCTCTCGGTCTCTGACCCTGGTGCTGAGTCTTTTGTTTTACCGGATGTCTTCGACCTCTCCTACTAAGAGGAGTTGAAGTACATGCCAGCTTGACCAAAGACCGTTGCGGAAACTGTTGGCCTCTCCAGAGGTCTCCCGAAGGTTTGTTTATCGTTTCTTTCAGTTTCATCTTTTGACTTAGCAAGATTAGTTCTGCCAAGTTGAGCTACTATTCTTCTTGAGGGATGGGGTGAGGGGGTTGTTAGTCCAGCCCCCGAACACACTTCACGCGCCCATCACCCTCCAAGACATCTTGGTGACATGGACTATGCCTTGGCAGTACTAACCATGGTGAGGTCCAGGTTCTTCAATTCCGACTCTGGCAATGTCACCTGGCTATACCGTCCTTCAAGTCAGGAGCCCCATGCGTTCCATGCCTCAGACGGTGATCAAGAGACTTTACAAGATGGTAGACGGCCATCAACAGAGTCAATTCGTGGTATTTTACACCTTTTACTCCCTTTTAATCGAGAAATGCCTAACTTCTCTTAGGACCCAGAAGCCTGGCAGACAGAGCTCGGTTCCGTGCTGTCAAGCGTCGAGACGTTTGATGCTGGCCAACGAGCAAGGTCGCCCGGATTGCCAGTGGACAAGGTCGCCGCCAAGATCGAGCGGCAGATAAAGGAAGATACTGCCATGACCAGACCTATCCCTATCCCAGTAGGAACTGGACAAGACAAGAGTAAGAACTCCCCCATCCAAGCCTTGTCTTGTTCTTACTAACAAGTTTGCTTGACAACAGTCTTTAACATATGATGAGTCTTATTGTTGTTGACCTCAGCGAGAAGCACGATGCCGCAGCTGAACTACCAGCAGTGCAGGCATCACAAACACTTCCTGCAACCAGAATCATGCCCTCACAAAACAACTCACCTACTCGAACATAGCTGGAACAAGTGTCTACGTCGAGTGGCTCCTAGCACTGAGTCAAGCATAGCCTTGTACTATGTAACCACAACTAGCAGATGATCAAATGGTGTCTGAGGCTTGTCAAGCCTGATTTCAACTTCAAGATCGACAAAGTACCTCTGGCCAGGGGTCTGCAAAGTCTCGTCAAACTTCTCACCAACCTAACCCAGTACTGCGCACCACTACCGACCCAGAAGATCTATCAGGTCTTCCCCTCACTTGCTTGCCTTTGTCGGTCTTTGCATTTTTACCAGGCTATGCTGTCCATTGCACGCCCAGAAGATCGCCGCAGTCCTAAGTCTCGTCCACCTATCATATGAGTAGCCACAAGATGACTTCGACCAGGGTGGCGCTGATGAAGCTTTCCACTGGAACATAGCAAGTCCAGACCAGTGTCTGGCCCACATGTTCATGGTATATGAAACCAAGACATCAAAATGAGATTGAGAAGCACCACTGTCCTCATTATCTGATCCAGGTACCTCGCGGGTATCGACTTGGGCACAAAGTCGCGGCAAAACCAGGTCCGCGATCCAGCTTGACCAACTCAAGGAACAAAGCGGAAGTCGAGCAGGTCAGAAAAGAACGACATATCAACCAGCAGTCGGTTCTGAGCCATTCAAACTCTTCGACAGAGCCCGATCGAGTACGGCATTGGCAACAAACCTGAAAACTCAGGCACGAGAGTAGACATTATCACCTGGGTGACCTCTAGCGCTGATCAGTCTAGTCTGATGCTGAGCCCAAGTCTGCCAAGTCTAAGCCCTTACCCTATACAAACCGGCTCAATGGTACTCGGGGGCCGGCTCGGAGCTGCTCTACCTCATGTCTGCTTTAAGAAAGACACAATCTCAGGCTACCAAGCCTAAGTCTACGACTCAATACTTTGGAGATCAAAGGAGATAGCCATCGATACATCAAAAACTATGGGTTGGACATCCGATGCCAGCGAAGCTCAGCAGGTCAGAGTTCGTGAACTAGACGAAGGACGCTTTCATCGAGTGCATTACTGGTCCGCCTGTATGCTATTCTTGACAAGTCGGCATCGCTACGCAGCATTGACATCCTTCCCTCATTCGGAGCTGTCATCTTTCGGATACAGTATCTACAGATTTCCCTCGTGGTGTATATCCCAGGAGGTCGGAAAACAGGAAGCTTGAATAGCCTTTACTTGGCAATCTCCGCTCCGCCTTGGAACTCTCGTCGTTATTTGCTCCTGACGACTTTAAGCCTTGCAAAAATTCGCGAAATGATGGCCAAGTTCTGCAGTTTTTGACAAGAAAAAATCCGAGCTTATTCGGCAAGGAATTGTCCAATGCCTAAAGCTTGAAGCGGAATGCAAGGCCCTGAAGGAGAGTCTTTCAGAGAGCAAAGACCATGTTCACACGATGATCAAACTTTGGTGCTTGGTGTGACTTTTGTTACCAAGAGCGGGTCGCTTTATATCAGTCAACGCTCCGTTTGTCATTTCGTCCGCCTAATTATTCGAATGGCACCCGTCCTCCCGCTTCCTCGACATTGTCAACTCCGGCGCTCGATACTACTGTTGAATTACAAAGGCGTGTATCTTTTTAGTGCCTTGATAGCAAGTCTCCCGTTCAAAAGGCGTTTTTCTTTTATTCTTTGATGGCTTGCTTCCGCCAAGTCTCATATAGTCAAGCTCAGGGCACTCATCATCTTCTGGCCAGAAATGAGTCTGCAGTTCCAGGAAAGAGAATCAAGCCCAAGATTAGTCACGGTACAGCTTACTGGGAAGCTCATGCTTCAGGCCAGAACTTCCTTTCCTCAAATCCTTTCACATCCTGTCACAATGTGTCTAGACATCTACCACGACTACCAGGAGTGAAGTATGTCCGAACCCATACTTGATAGTCAGCTCAGTTCACGAAGACACCGACACCAACGTTAACACTTCATGCCCCCTGCCTCGCAGGACGAGATCTGCTCCTACGTGATACGAAGGCGCAACCACAAAGTTTCGAAGCATGTCACAGGCTCATGCAACAGGAGAGTGCCAAGTACAGCAACATCTCAAAACATGTAACTAACCTCCGGACAAGAATACAATGACGATGACGACCAGAATGAGTACGAGATCGGAGTCTGACCCCTGAGAATTTCGCAAAGTATAAGCGATACAGGAGGGAAAAGGGGCGGGGAGAGGATGATGATGTATACCCTTCTCAACCGGATGGCCTCGTGAGGTTGCCCTTGAAGATTCTTTCCACTCCAGCCATTTATTGAGACAGCAAAGATCTTACCAGGCACATGCTGTTTATTTGGGGTATGAGCCCAGCCTGTACCGCCATCACAGGAGAAGGAGGGAATGGTCGACCGAAATTCAAGTTCAACACGCTAAGAAAAACATTCCAAAAGGCGTAACTGAAAACATGGAAGTACAAGAGGCCGTATAAGCTGAAGGGATGGAATGATGAGAAAAAGTACGAACAAGTCGTCGAACGAATCGGCGACATTGAGGCTGTGAGAATCTGGGTACTACCTCTGACGGCGCAGGTGTAGAGATCATCATGTCTTCCCCAGTAAACACCTTCTAAGTTGTTACTGCAGGACACTCCATCGGTTGCATTTTGGGAAGGCCCTCGCTAGATCGCCTTGGTATCCCCTATGAGATCAAGTTACAGCGGGCAGGGGACTTATTCCTCACCAAGCCGCAGGTATACCACATGGTGGTTTGCACCACGCCCTCACTTGCATGCTCGATGAACTTCAACCTTCCCTCTGAGGAGGTAGCAGCAGCGCTGGAACCTACCCGCGTAACTGAACCTGCCTGCCCTGAATGCGGCTTCTACAAAAAAGTTGAAGACAATGATGCCTTGAAGTTACCAACGGTCTCGACACTGCTATCAGCTATAGGTAGCCAGTCAGGGCAAGAAGTCAGCTAAGAAGACTCAAGTTCAAGCCAGTTGAGTGGCTCTCCGAGAAGGAATACCTCTTCTTTTGGACCTTATTGGCGCCACCCCCCTGCCTTCAAATGCCCTCACTGCCCCATGTCTGCGAGAAGAGAAACGAACCTGCCTATCTGTCACCGCGACAACCCTAAACACATCAAGGTGGCGAGGCTCGTACTCAACAGCCTTACATCTATCTCCCCAACGCCTTAGGGCCCGGATTTCTCTGCCGTTTGGGCAACAGTCTGCAACATATGGTCAACAGTTGTGGAAGATGCCATTGGTGTAGAAGAAACAACCCCAGCAACCGTGTTGATAAATTCATTATCAATGTTGTCCCCCTTACTGGATTTTCTGTACTATAGTACGGTCGCTAGAAGTACAAGAATATCCAGGAGCGACTGTGTCAATCGTCGTTTTAGCTATAATCATCGCTATCCGCCCGCATAAGCAGATTTGCAATTTCACAGTACGGTCAGTGGAAGTACTGGCATATCGATGGACGCTTCAACGGGTCGAAGGCAGTTTCGGTTATCTTGACGATCCACGACTCCAAAGACCTGAATCTGGCGAACTATATACAGAGCGAATTGCTCCAAGTCTTCAGGCTGGCAGACATATTGGCTGCCGTACCTAAGCCCTGCAAATTACCCTAACCCAAGCCTGGCGGCAAGATCGTTGGGAGATGCTTTGCGCTTGATCGTCCTTCCCTGGGGTATTCCCACATCAGACAGAACCAGCATGCCAGCACTGATTGCAGAACCAGCAAGTTCGGCTAGGCATGTGTTCGAACTGGGGAAGATGCTATCAGCACGGATTGGGTCGGAATGGAAGCATTTCAAGACGATTGACGACTTTTTCAAGTCTCACATCGCTTCAGCTGTCATCACCACACGATCTGAGCGACGATGAGCCTTCACCCGCATAGAAATCAAACACAACCAGGTAATTCAGTCTCACCATGCCCAAACCCCACGCAGTATGGACTGCAGATCAAGTTCAATGGAAAGCTGCTCTCAGAGCTAGCCAGAAAACCATCACGACGAATACGCTGGCTTACTCGGGATTTAGCAATGAAGAAATGGCTTCGGCGGCCTCCGCCAACTCAAGGGCACTCCTCATAGTCAAATCAACATTCCCTTGAGTCCACAGGGATCTGACTTGAACCTACCACAAGCTGAAAAGTTATGTGTCAGATGACTCGTCGAATCAGACGATCGTCGTATGACAAAAGGCGACGTCCTCAACATTCTTGCAGCACGAGAACACCTTGACATCCATGACTTTGAAGCAGTCCCCGAGGAAGGCTGCCAAAGTTTCTCGAACCTCATTTCACCTTGATCAGGAATGAGCGAAGCTGGCCAGAGAGTTGGTTCGATAAAGAGCGCGACCTCATCAATGACCTTAAAACCAAGCGACTCTACTGTCCGTCTGGTGCATCTGATTAGCCTCAATATCCCCATATGCCACTGCCTAAATCTCAAGACAGAAAAGTGGGTGAGGAATATATAATGCCCTCATCCCCGAGCTCGCTTTTCTCACACCATTGCAAGATCAACCTATCTATCAACCTCAACATGAACAAGGAGGGGAGGATGTTCTCATGCTGATACGCCTGCCAGTGTCAACAATGAAAAAACCCTTGGTTCACCAGGAATGGGCTTGCTTTTCATCAGTCTCTTACGCAGCTGCCTCGATCGATATCAATGTGGCTGCCCCAGGATATGCCCAATTCGTCAAGAAAGCGATGGTAGCTGATCCTGATATAGTCACCAAGGCTGTAGCGAAGCAATTTGCTCAACTTGCCGAGGCTGCACTGAAGGAGGCAACCAAGAAGCCGCTCGCAATTGTAATTGATGCATTAGATGAATGCGAAGGTTGTGGGTGTTGAGAATGAGGTTGATGGGTCCGAAGATGAACAATTCAACCCAACCACCTCCACATAGCGAAACTTCACCATCAACAAGATGAGAGCCAAGTCACAAGTGAGCCTTCGAAAAGATCATCCCGAAGTCTGTTCATTTGTCAATCAACCTCAATACGACCGGGCTGATGTGCCTGTGTGATGCCGAGTTGAAAGAAGTTGAGAACAAGGTCGACAAGAGATAACTCGGCGGTACCATGTCAACGGCGCTGAGGAGGCTGCAAAGTCAAATCTATGCTCGACGGTCTCTTTTGAACGGCGAGGGCGCCTCATATGAGTGAAGAGAATTGCATCTTCCCTGAAGTTGCCGAGATAAGCCCCAGATGCAGCGCAAGTTCAACGGTGTTCTCCTTGAAAGCCTTATTCACAATACCAGAGCAAGACTTTCCTGGACAAAGCCTGATTACTTGATTATGTACAACTGGCTGGCTGAAACAAAGCACAGCCCCACAACGATACGATCTGGGAGGTATGCCCAGGATGTGGCTATCTTGATGCTTCTGCACCATCCTTCCTTGGCCAAGCTTCTCTTCAAGCAAATGGCCATGATATCGTGACATGGAATCTTTAGCACATCGAAAGACGGGTGGAAGCCTCTTCAGAGTCTTCGATAATCCGAAGGCTGAGCTCTGGGGGAAGAAATGGGAGTGTTTGGGGTGCCATCTGTAGGCTGAGAGGAGACAGATATTATCTTGATCATCCTCCTCCCCCTCACTTTGCCTTCTACTGCTTCTGTAAGTTGAAGAACATCTATCGCTGCTTTTTCTCATTGAGTGACATGCTTTGCTGGAGAGCGGCCGTCTGATCTATGAGCTCATTGATCCAAAGAGGCAAGGCCCCGAGATGTACAATATCGCCGGCGGTGACCCCCAAGCTTCCCTACTTCCATCAGAACAAGATAGGCACCCAAGAGACACTCTCCAGTATCGCTCACGACGAATGATGATAATCTCTAGAGACTCAGTTGTATCCAGAGTGGATATGTCCCGACGGAGCAGATGAAACCTTGAGGATCCTTGGAACAATTGCTCGGCCCGGTGGCTAACTACAGAACAACAGCAGGCCCAGTCCTGGTCTGCAGATGTTTTTCAGAAATTGTGGGTGTGTAACAGACAAGAGACACACAGAATCTCTTCATAAAGACGAGCCCATGTCAACTGCCTCCTGATCTAGGCTGGCATACATTCTCCCAGAATATTTCGAGCGTACTCTCATTCACAACGGCTGTACCCCAAAATGCGGCTGAACCTCGTACGCCTGTGAGAAGATCTGCAACGAATGGGCCGCATAAAGCTTCCAGACCAGGAAGCAAGAAACGGCAGCGAGATAGCAATGCCACAACAGAAACTACGCAAGACCTCTCGGACTATCAAAAACATGTACACTGGAGTAAAATATCATTGCTCCGCTCCTCAGCATGAAACTTCTCGAATTCAATCGACATTTTGGTGACACGACCTATTTGCCGGAAACCACACCACCGACAACACCCTAGAAAGTGGCATGTATTCATGCCTCCCGCTCAGTTCACCTCAGTCCCTTGAACCCCAACAGAAGATATAGTTGCAGCACCCGAAGTCCGCAGAACCTGGCATAAGCTTCGACGACCTCAGCGAGGACGCAAGGCTGATATTGGCGTGAAGAATGAACCAGACCAGAGACGAGTGGGATAGGAGCGAGTTCGCTGCTATTGTTATAAACGAGACAAATCTGGTCAAGGATACTACTCCACGAACGAAAAACTCGATGAGCTCAAAGGGCTTAACTTCAGCAAGGCCGTCACCGTCGGTGTTCCATGGACGCCTTGAGCTGATTGCATTGGTGAGCTTCAAGACACTAGCGTTCAACTTGATGCCATCTATGCAGATGTCATTATGCTGTCGCCGACATCATACTACACAGATCCAACTGCAGCAGAAATTCCAGCCAATGTGAGATCTCATTCAGCCTGTCGCCATTAACCAAGTCATGTTCTTCGAAGAGCAACTATCGACAACTGAACATGACGATGAACTCAACTGAACGGAGTTCATCAGCGAGTATCTTCAGACGACTCGCAATTTTTGGCGTCTCAGTCGTGTTATGATCCGTCGTAAGGAGCGTAAGGTCCCTTGACAGGGCCCTTTAATTCAAGCTCACTAAAGAACTTGTTGATGAGAACAGTGGCGTCGAGCGAGACACGGGCAAGGACAAGAAGGGGAAGAGGATCTCCTCTGCGAGCATCCGGGGTCAAGTGACTCTCGAAGATGCCAGCTTCAAGCCAAAAGACCTGGTCTTATCCGTCGGGGTGTTATAGTACCGAGTATCCCAACCTCCCTACTCGGCCAAGCTGCCATACAAAGAAGACTTGAGGAAATCTACAGATTCATGTTTATCGTGTGTTCATCTAAGAAGCAAGAATCGGAGCTTCGTGCCATGACGGCGGAAACTGACAAACTCACCACTGAGATGAACAAAATCAGGGATTGGATTACCCCTGATATATTTTTTATCTCAAGGAAGACTGACGAATGTACTGGCCGAGAAGGATGCACTTATCGAAAGATACAGTGCACTTATGTCGGAGACCCTGGAAAAGACCTTACAACTAGAACGACAGGACTTGTGGGACATTAGGCTAAGGTTCTTTTAGCATTGGAATACAGTCTCGATCTTGAGATGGACAAGATGGCTTGGTTATCTGATGCTTCTGCTCAGCTTCTTTCGGATAAGTACCCCGAAGAGGATCAGCGTCTCTTTCCTCACCGACTACACATCGTTGGATTCCATTTCAGCATCATTGTCAACACGATCTTTCTAATCCCCAATCAACAGCCGGTACTTGTACCATATTAGCCATTCGGGCAGCCATTCATGTGGAGCATGAGAACCCCGGCATTTACTGAGAGTGGGAGGATATCCTCATACAACCGCATGATCATGGACTTGTTCGGAAGCTCAGCTCAGCAGAGGGACGAGACTAAGTGAGAACAACTTATGAGGACCTCGAAGCGTTCATAAAACAGCGTCGCGAAGCACAGGACTGGGACATCCATGGCGAGCGGGAAGAAGTTGATCACACGATGAAAACACTCGAGGTTGTGTGTTCCTTCACTTGACGAAACAACACACAAAACATGAAGGCCGAGGGAATGCTGATGGTAACAACGTTTCGCACGTCGGCTCGCCGTCCAGTGGTACCGATACAGACTCTGACGAATTCTCTCGTCCCCCCCAACTACTGATTGCGAAGAACCTGAGGGAGACAAGGCGACTGCAGAAGAGAGAATCGAAACACTTGGTGGAGGCCCGGGATTGACCCCGAAAGCTGAATAGTGCACCATCGTCAACGCAAACATCCCTTCGCATCGCGGCCACTGGGACGGAAGAAAAGCTCCCGTGTTATCCCTGATTCACCATGCACGGAACTCAAGACAGCCATCTGCGTCTCGTCGTATCCATTGCCAAATACTTTGCGGTCCCTCAAAGTCAACGACACTTACTTCCCTTCAACTTGTGCCGTGCCTGCATTTCAGTTGGAGTTTTCGGAGTCAGAAGGTCGTATTGGACGACACCAGACAGACAGGCTTACGTTGCATTGATCGACACATCTACTTGTGTTTCATCGTTCCATGAAGCTCACGCTTAGCCAAGCCTGCAACACAGTCGTATAACGAATTGAATGTGTAGGGCTTACCACGACCCGGAATCACAAAGCCTAGACGAGGCCGGTAACCCCGACAAGCTTTAACATGCGCCCTTCTCTCCGAAGCATTCAAGATGACTAACTCGGACAACTCGGGGTTGGAGACCGAACGCACGCGTCCAAACAAACGACGCCCATGTCCACCGAAACAACGTGAAGCTCACGGTCGACCACCCCTGAAACGCAGCCATGCAATGAATGGACTGCGCAGCACGCCAGCATAGTGGGAACCAAATAGGTAGTCAGCCTCCAAACACACTTCACACCGCAGTTACTGTTAAGACCTGTCTGTGGCAGGCACAATATATTGTTTACTTACATCAGCCATAAAGACTGGAGACACCGGAAGCTATGGCTGTGAGTCATTTCGCGTCAGTCGAAAAGACCTCCAACAGCGGTAGAGCAAAACTGTCTCTTCCACTTACACCAAACCGCAACGACCAGTAGCGGAATGACGCTGTCCGCAAAGCCTCTAACCTCTCACAAGTGCGGGTTTTTGTGAGGAGTGCGGATCACTCCTCTTCCTATCATCATGCACTCGGACCTGTCATGAGTCCTTTAGGACATCGCCTCGCATGCGGTGACTGGGACGGAGGATATGCTCACTGTTGGGCTACGTCACAGTTCCCATGATAGCACGCAAGCGAGATGGAATCTGGGGCTCGTTCTGGACATGCCTCTTCTCCTGTTACTACTGTCTCATGACGGAGAAGAATAGAGCCCTAAACACACTTGGCTCCTCTGTGATTTCCAGAGTTTCGTTTCACAGGCCATACGTGTATTAGCGTCAACTGGCCTGGCTTCAACTCTTCATGTGTGCCGTCTCCCGCATACATGATACAGGTCTCGAAAAGCGGCTCACACTTACTACATAGTAACCCTGTTTCAGATCATGCGACACTTCCCGGAGCGCAATGTTCAAGATTTAGCTTTCTGCAGAGCCACCAACTAGTGCCGCTCAGATTCTTCGACGTGATTAAATTGGCAGTTCTGCTATCTCAGATCGGTAGTCGGGTCCCCAAAGACAGCAACGAGGCCCTGGATTCCCAAGAGATCCAACCGGTGGTTCAGACCGACCGGTACCCGAGTTCGGTCAGAGTCTGTTCGAGGAGGTGATCATCGGCTCTGTCCCTCTGTCGACCAAGACAAACGGCAATCGCCAAGCTGCATGCCGAAATCCATGATATAGGGATATCAACGACCGGTTTCCTTCCCCAAAAAGCGGAAGACGTCCGAGATTGACCTAAACCTCACCATGACTACAGCATCTGCTCAGAACCCAAGTCAGGGGCCGACGTTGGCATTCTCAAGGTTACTGGACAAATCCAGCACCTCGCTCATTTCCTATCTCAAGGACGTCTCTAGATCTTGGCTTATTAGTGACCCATTGTCATACTTGGTTTTCATTGGGACTTGGCACCACTCCTCGCCCACGAGAGTCTTCCACATTGTCCAACCTGCAGCCCAAGAAGGGGAGTGATCAAACTTAACATCCGTCACGGTGCAGCTTACTTAGAAGCTAATGCTTCAGACCAGAATCAGCCTACAAAGCTGAGCTCAGGACACGCTTCTTCACAATCTGCTGCGGGCTCTTCTGGCCAGGACCGTCCTCTCAGCATAGGCCCTAGCTCAAGCTCGGGGCTTTCATCACTACTATCTACAACATCACCGACTCAAAGCTGAGCCAAGCAATACTGGCGGGGAGAAGGAATCAGACGAGAGACGAGTGGGACAGGAGCGAGTCCTCTGCAAGTGTTCTTGCAACACAACTATCGCGGCTAAGTCTCTGCGTGTATATCCAATTCACAAACCTGATCCTCCATCCGACTCTGATGAAGAACCGAGAAATGCGACACCTACCACCACAGAAACCGTCAACTCTCGAACTACTCTATACGTTCCAGAGACGCAAAATCAAGCTACCTTTGGACGAGCATCCTAAGCCATGCATCCTAATAGACCTTAGAAGTCACTTGAACCAGACATATGATTCTGTTTCCGTATCAGCTACTATCGCTTGCTAGAGGATTCAAAGGAGTATATCTGGCGTGAACGAACAGCGTGGTGTGTGGTTTTGTCCAAGAATGACGTCCAAGAGGGCTGCAAATTGCAAAAGTTCCCAACTCGTCCCGAAGGAGGCCAAGATCACAAGCGCCTTAGAAGCAGACTCTGAAAGAGACGACATCCAGAGTCAATGCCGCTGATCTATAGGGGATGTCCCCAGTGCCAAGGTCATGTTTGTCAGCCATCCAAACTTGTTCTCTTTAACAAAACAATGGCAGAGCCTGAAGCGCCCCCTTTAAATTGACGGCAACTTTAAGCTCGCGAAGCTGTCTGAAAAGCAAAGGTGGCAGCTCGTAAAGCGGCCGAGGAGGCTGCGAAACAGCAAAATGCCATCAACATCGGCGATGACCTGGAAGTCTGAAACCCCGTCCCAACAGTCGTCAGTCGGTTCGGTGCTTTAAAAATCAATGGAGATGTATAATAGGAATATCTTTCGTCCACGAAAGCACCAAGAACAAATCTCCTGGAACGACAAGTACGTCACCAATCTCAATGAGTTTTCCATAATCGTTGAGGCCATTGCAATTTCCGAGACGACAAAATGCTATCGTCTTAACGGATCTCACTAGGTCGATTTCGAATTGAGTGTGCTTATTGCTTCATTGTGATGATCAGATTCGACACCACATGCAGACTGCTGTGGAATATGAGACCAAGCTGAAGCGCGATTAGTTTGCGCTACAGAGCCTGAATATTCTTAGGCATGAAAGCGTTGAGGCTTTCCTCATTATGAAGCAAAGGCAACGTGAGGAAGTAGAGGCTGAGAGACGCCGGAACGCTGAGCATGATCTTCAGCAAGAGCTGAAGCAAAAGGAACATGATCAAGAAGAGGCTTATAAGAAACGCAAGAAACCCGGCCAACCCTCAAATCAAGGAATCATGAGTTGTTTCATCTAACTAGAAACTAACAGAAGGACGAACTCGAAATCGACCCAGTTGCCACGCGCGTATACCCTTGCGCACGGGGAGACATTGTTTACCCATATGAAATGCTGCACAACTTACTGGCACAGTATCCAACACCAAATATGGATCCAGAATAGCATCATTCGACATAGGGCCCCGTCACTCAGTTCTGCTGCAGTCTGCTCGCTGATGACAAGGGGCCTGAAGACCAAGACGAGATGCCGACTTTGGGGAAGCGTCAGTTGAAGCTGGGTTATCAATCACTTCACATCGACGGAACTCAAGTCGAAGAGTCAATGGTTTGGCAAGACTTGACTCGCAGTGAGGGTCTGATCAGCATTTCTCTTATCGCCATCGAGAATATGCCAAAGGATCCATCAGCACCCATGCCTTTTCTTTTCAGGACCTTGCTCCGGGTTGATATCCCTTATTCCCAATCACTAAAACACAAATGACATGGCCTCCAAACCTTGCACGCCTGAAACTGGGCCACCATTACCGTCACGCCAATGGATAAGCTTACCGCCCGTCATGATCTAAGCCTGACTCTCTGGAAGGCATGTGGGCTCAACTACAAGTATCCCCACGGCCTTGCCTTCCACCTTTCCTGTGGCTGACGACAATCGTTTCTCAAGAGTTCCATACACGCTGGACCCTTCCTCTCCTCAGGGACAGTACAAGACGACAGATCCCAGCAGATCTAGGATTACACAAAATAGTCCAAGAAGAGCTGGCAGTGTGCGGGACTGTATTGATCGGCCTTATACTATTTCTCTTCTAATAGCGGATGAAAGAAATGCTCCTTAGGTGGAGATTCCGGCCCAAGACGAGTATTATGAACGAGATCTGCGAAGCGAACACCTGCAGAGCACAATTCGGACAAGTGTGGAACGCAGCAAGTCTTTATCGGCGTGGCCTGAATACTATTCGGCGGCGTCCCCTCTTCCACGGCGGATTCGTTGTCTTCTGCTACAGCATATACGCCGCCAAACGACCGGCTGCAGATTTCCCCCCGAGCAGCCAACAAGCCCTCATCTGCAATGCCCATCAATCAATCAGCCAGCTCGACAGCGGTGAGATGATCACGCTCTTTACCCACGCCACGCAAAGTATTGCCAAAAAAACGAAATCTTGATAGTGAGAGAAGAAAAGAAAAAAGAATAAACAAAAAAAAAAGGAAAAAAGAGAAAGGGGGTGGTGCTGGGACCAAGGACAAGGTCATCTTTGCTGGGAGCTGCCCACACAAGCTGACCCTTCTTATCATTTGGGCTATTACTTTGACTTCAACTTTGTGCCACCCTGCACCAGGCCGTTGTTCAAAACCATTTCAAGTCAGAACATAATGTGAAACGCTGGATTGAGAATCATCGACAGCAGGCGAGAAATGGTTATCACGGCCAACAGCAGGGCCCAGCTCGATCTCAGAGTCGCCATGCTTCATGGGCAGATCAATCTGTCTCCCCAATCGTGAATGCCCGTCCAGCACAAAGAGAGCCTCAAGGAGCACCAGTGTCAAACAACTAGCGACAACCTGAAAGATGGTTCGAGCTCCGATGGCTCCTACCAACGATGTTGAGGCCGAAGAGGATCTCAAGCCCAAGTCTTCTGACAACGGACATCACGCGAGCTAGCAGACAGCGAGATCTATACATCCGCCTCGTCTTCTCCACGGTTGGCGACGTACTGGGTGATTGGAAAACTCCTTTGCGCCTTACCCAACTCACAGGAGAAGATGCTTCTGCAGTAGCGAAAGGCGATAATTTGGACTGATAATGAGGCACAAAATCATCATCACACACAGCACTGACAAATGATAGACGAGATCTGTGACGTGTATGGCCTGATCAGGGAAGAAGTACCAGGCTACACCGGCCCGCCTTCGCTATACTGCACAATTTACTCGTCAAGATATGCTATTCACAAAGGCTTGGACCATCTGAAACTCGACAACAAAGTATCAACAACCAACTATGTTCAAAGTAACTTACTAATACTTGGAATCGGTGGAATTGGCTCTGAATATGGTCGGTTCCATCACAGTTGTCTACGTGGGAGCCTTCATCGAGGGCTTCCAGCAGATGGAGCGACAGCAGAGGAAGCATTTTGGCATGACTGATCGACACGACCGCCACAATATCAGACGGCTGTGATCCTTACGCGTGCATTTACGCCTTTGCATAAGCTCTTCAAGAACAAGCTCCCAAAGATGAATATTCTTATCAAGACTGATACATATGAACATCACATCATGAACCGAATCTTGGTTTGGAGATGCAGACGGCCGTAGAAACTTCGTCATGGAGCATCTGCGCCTAGATCTCCTTACAGCCGCGATGTATGAGCAGGCTATGTATGACGGTAGCTATATAATCGGCAGACTAGGCTACGGTGAGCTGCGCGAAACATCTCAGTATGAGCTTGACTACTGGGTTACCAAGGGGCGTGGCCAAGACTCTGGCCACGTCAAGATCGGTACCACCGAGAGGAATAAGAATGGTTCTTTTTAGTTTACGAGTACTCACAGAAATGGTAGCAGTGCCAAGTCTCTCCTCGCGGTCAGGATCTTATATAAAAGCCCGTCTGCATTGATTTGCAGCGGCGTGGGCAAAATCAGCCGCCACAACCTGATTCACGCCATGCCACGACCCTGAGCCCCGGCATTCACTTTGCACGTCCCCTGGCCGCGGTGCGACAGAAGAGTTGGATTTGATCGAGGGGCTAATTTATGAGATTGACGAGAATTGCCTTCCCCGGAGTGGGGGGTAATCGGAGGAACTGTTCAACTACCAAATGACCAGAAGTCCTGGCACGCTTGGAGCAACGACCAAGGGTAGATCTACAGCTGCCTTTTGAAGTTCGATCGCAACTATGCAATCTCCAACATGCATACAACCGTCGGTGCCTTCCGCAGAAGCCGTTCGCAGCAATCACGAAGACCATGCTGCTGACTCGTGAACTTCTGGTACCACTTCCAGAACGTTGACGGAGACTGGGTCAACCGACACCACCTCTCTCGCCGTAAGGTGTTTCATCACTTACCAGGAGCCATCAAGAGATGCTCGGGCTTGTTTCTTGAAATACTGCGAACATAGTCCACCAGGTTCGGGTCATTTCATAAGTCTTCATGTCAAAAAGGACCTGATAACAGCAATCTATGGAGTTACATACATGAAGGGAAGCAGAGAGCTCCACAATGATGTTGTCCCTCTCCACAAGGCAGCAGATATATTTGACGATGAAGATGCCACAATGTAGCCGGCTACGGGCGTCGAAAATAAGACTAATCTCAACAAAGACGTTGTCATTTCTGCTAAATGATCTTATGATCATCACGTCTGGCGTAACGCAAGCTCCAGCTAGAGTTGGGAACCCGGCAACAACAGCAAAAAGATTAATTTTAACTATATTACTATTCGGAGCCTTTTATCTAAGGGACATCAGATGGAGGAGCTTGCTGTTGCAAGAGGCACTGTAGGCAAGGACCTTCAGGCTCCTCCCCGAGGAATGTATAGACTCAGAGGCAGGGCCCTAACTCTGATTATGTGCCTTGACCACAGCGCTCGTCAATGAAAGGCACACCATCAAGGCATACATCCGGGCTATCTGATCAGATGGAAAGGCTGAGACCCAGGCACACCAGACCCCATTCACTCTCCGGCACCAAGCCAAGGTGCAAAACAGGGAGGTTCATCACCTCGTGGAATTGAGCTAACAAATCTGCAGCCACAAAGTGGTTGACAATGGCTCACTGCCTGCCAAAGAGGAGTCATGCTCCAGGTTAGGCAGGCCGTGGAGTATCTCCATGGAAAAGGACTTTTTCACACCGACATCAAGCCGCGCAACATAATCATCCGATCCTGATCTCCAGTCGACGTTGTTTGGCGGCTGTGCTTGAGACAGAAATTTCATAACAAGACGAAACCTTGTCCCTCGCCATTTGTCAAGCAAGAAGTAGTTCAACAAGAGAAAGTCAACAAGCCTGATGCTCGGACTCTGGTTGTCAACATTTGCTTACATGCCAATGCATGGCAATCGAGAATGATTGGAGGCAACAAGGCCGCGATGGATGGTCCAAGGGCAATGGCTCTTACTATTGCCGAGTGAAACACTAAACATGTCCAAATATTTCAACACGATGGCCGTCTGGTAGGTCTGCCTCAGATGCCTTGTGGTAAGAAAAAGCAGCATGAAGGCTGACACCAAAAACCCCGCCCATATCTCGCCATCATCTGTCTACTGTTTTCTCCTACCCATATGCCGTTCGAGGAAGCTCAGCAGTGGGTGAAGAAGCGCGTTGATAAGTCGACACAAGAACCACCATCATCTCCCGCCTACGAGCCTGAACCACCAGTGTACACAGCTGAGCGACCTGCCTTCCTGGCAAATGATCAATCCCTTGCGGAGGTATTTTTGATGACTACATTCCCGAGGAAGCTGACGAGCGTCGACCTAAGAAACTCTCACAATTATATCGAGAAGTGACTCGAGAAAACCAGGGTTGTCTTCGACTCAACTTCTGAAAGCACCCTCGCGATGGGTTTCGCTGGGACATTATTCTACGTGGCCGATCTCTAAATGTCCGGTGGCGTTGTCAGATCCCTCGAGGGTTCATCTCAATAGCAGTTTGATTCACAAGGATAATAAAGCCCTGTCATGCAGCTCAAATTAGCTCTGGTCATTACAAAGGGCCCTCAAGACAAGTATGGCCAGGAACTCAAAGTACTGAAATCCCCTCCGAGCAGCTTGACTCTTGCATTCCAGATGAACTGAAGTATGCCTGCCGCCATTGGGTCTACGGGTTCTTCTACCGACATCCATCATCTGGCCAACACGTGGCCGAGCTTCCAGAAGGGGCCAAGTTCGAAGACTCTCCCAACGAGGCCAATACCGAGCATCACACCTCACACCGGCCAAGCATTCAAAACAAATCATGATTCGATATCATCCAGTTCTTGCCATGCTGTCGACCCTAGTCCCAGCCACACAGACCTACCAACTGCCGAAATTCGTGGGCTTTTTTTCGTTATGTTTTGTTCAGATCTCCTTTGACTCCCTATGCTGGACTCTCATCATTCATGGCGCACTATAGATCACCTCTACTGGGGGTTCAAGTCAACAAGATGGCGCGTTATCTGAACCTAAAGACACTGGTACTCCTGGGTATCCCATGTCTGGACAGGTATGATTTCCAGACTCCAAATGGGGGGGAATAAGGAGAGGAAGCAGACGTTCCAGAAAATTTGTTTGGCAATATCGTGCGTCGGACCAAGGTCACATATCAACGGATAACGCTACGGTACCAAAGCCACGACTTGGAACGGAGTTGGGCGAATCGACGCCTTATTGGCCAAGACTGAGACACACAATACATTCGAGCAAGTTGAAAGATCATTGGGAAAACTAAGCAAGACTTGAACGTGTCCGGGCCATTTTGAAGCCGTCGTATGAACGCAGAGGACCGCGACCATATGACAGCAACGACCGTAACAACAATATGCGGCCAACACATCAGCAGCTACACGAACGGGGGCATTTATAGCCCTAGGCAGGTATAAGACAATGCGCAAAGACCAAAGCCATCCTTCTCTAGGGGGGTAACTAATAGTCATCGCCCAGATGATCAAGAGAGTTGGCAGAATATTCTCGAACGGTGTAACTCCAGCCAAGGAGATGAACTAAGCTCTTCAATACTATGAGAATATCCGTACACTCTCAGGGCCCCACCGGGATATCTGATCTACCCTTGTCCGGAAAGTAGGTACTTCTGTGATGGTTCCACACGGATACCTCATATATTTAGAAGAGCTGAGCAAGGCGAGAAGACGTGGGGAGATCGAGAGAGAGATTGTTGTCCTTCAGGAGAAGGCACAACAGAAGTTCTATCAAGGGTTAAACGGACCCATGCAATCAGACTATACATACAAGATCAGCAAATTGGAGAAGGAGCGGAAGGCAAACTAAGCTCTAGGAGTTTTATTGGTCCTTTGCGTGAATGGGGGAGATCCTTTCATCCAGATTTACGTCCGCTGGTAATTTTGGTGTTGATGTTGATACTCAACAGACCCGGACAGAGGACCCGGGTAGCAGGAAGAAACACAAACGACTCAACCAAGGGAAATTCAAGGCTAGTTTGGTTGAAGAAACTATTAGAAAATCACGGAAGGGTATTATTGATCAAAATCAGCTGGATCGATACCCCCTCGGACTCGATCTCAGCTTCAGAAGTCGTGAGACCCAGGCCCAGCATCAAACCCGGCCTCTCACACACGATCAATGTCATGCATCAAAGGCTATCGATATATTCCGCGAGATATACGCATCTACCCAGCATGCCAGTGACAAAGCACGGCCGCCAAAGAGCTGCGTTTGATGGCATCGACGGGCATAACGAGCCTAGCACGAGACGCTTCAACCTGGTATACAAACAGCCTGGTCATTGGCCTTCGCTCGAACACAAGCCGACCTGAAGTCCATGTAGCCTGGTGTTTGGTCTTTTTTCCTTTGGGCAAAAATGCGGCCATATGGCCAGGTTCCGGGTCCTGTAACGCCCTTAATCCATTTCGAGCAAAAAAGGCGTTGGCGATCCTTAAACGTATGAGGATAAGCATTGTGACTCTTGTGGAAGCAAGGAGTATGGGGAGACTTGTGATGTTGACACTATACTAGGCTACCATCGCCTGAACTATCGAAAAGAAGGGGCTTGTAGGGTTGGCCGGTCTATAATGCCCTTGAGACGGCCAAACAGCGATTCGTGGGGCCTCAACCGCGCTGCCTCGCAAAACTTCGAAGCCATAGGAATCCCTTGGCAGCTCATATAAGGAATTATACACAGCCAATGCCTATCAACCTTCAAACGACCGAATCTCAACCGCCTTCCATTATCGGTCTGGATGGCCTCTACCGTGCTATACTTCCGAGGCTGGCATTTATGCAGCGATACCCTCGGATCCGTGCCACCGCCTCTCAGTCGTGCCAAGCTTCACGCATGGATATCGTTGTTGAAGCTTGCCGTGGTTCGGCTCTCAGTCAATCACGCAAGCATAAAGATCTTATTTCCACACAAGGAAGCAAAACATTGCTATCAATACTGGGAATCATCAACCTGCTTCCGAGTAAAAAGGCAAGATGGAGCTTTGCGGTACTGAAGAGACGGACCACAAGTACGACGACAATTTTACTCGGCCTCCACGCGTCAGGCCAGGTGACTTCCGGCACTACTTGACAGACTGGTGTGTTCAAGTTCATTGACATGATATACTCGAATCTTTGGTAACTGGGCTCCGAAAATGAATCCCTCATGTGGCTTGAACGTCTAGTTTGTCTCGATGAGGGTGTCGCAGAAGTGGAGAGTCTTGATCCAGGCTGTAAGAAATACCGCGCCAGGAGAGCCTGGTCTAAAAGACCCTAATGGAATGACCTCATCTGAGTATCTTGTCCTGGCCTTTTGGTCCAACCATCTTGGAACTGCAAAGGTACCATTCTCGCGGAGCACGCCCATATCATTGATGAGGCACGGGAAAGGACAGTGTCGTACTCCAAGCATGGCCTGGAGTACGGTTGACTGTGGTGCTGAGTGATACATGCATTCGAAGTATTCTTCAACCCAGTACTCGCCACACTCGCAGCGACTAATGCAACCTTTTTGCTTGGATCGCGCAAGACTGATATAGCGTCTCCTTCCGAAAGACAGATACTCAGAAACCACTCTGACACGTCAAAGTACCTACTCACCCTTGCAAAATCTCGCCTGGACGGGATTGGCGATCATCTATGGTATCTACAGTGCGACAATGCATATATGAAAAGATATATGAAGATCATGTTTGCGACCGAAATTTTCAAGAAGGCCTCGGCGGATATGAAGACAAAAATGGTAACTCAACAAGTGGTGCTTGACATCCATCGGTGGATCGACCATTGTGTTCTCTTCGCAAGTCAAAGCTCTCTTTGATAGTTAGAAAGGGGTCAAGTATGTCTTGCACAACCGGACGCCAGTAGTATATATACATCCATTCTCAACTCTCCATTACAGGGCTAGAGGCAGCAAAAGGTCATTCCTAGAGAGAACGGCTCGCGAAACCGGGCGCCCAAGATCGTGGCCGATGTGGTGCAGCATTCCGAACGATGAACCAACCATCACAGATGACTCGGAAGAGACCTACTGGCCAAATCTAACTTAGAAGCCAGCATCGACAACAACAAGCTCAAGTTCAAGGACGTCTCCATCGAGTGTGTTACCTGGCGCACTGACATAACCATCTTCCCAAAGAATCACGTCGTCTCATGACCAGTCTCTTGATCTTTTGACTCCTCCACGTCGACCAGATCAAATAGAGCCGATCGAGGGATCTAAGAGCTTGCCATTCTCTCAAGCTCATGATTAACTATCGAGGTGCTTTGGATGGTGTCGGAAGGGAGCATGATTGACGAACAGTCTCTTTCAAATACTCAGTATCTACACACGATCAAATACTTTAAACCATAAATAAATTAAGGATAGCTAGTTAACATATTAAGTAATAGCATTAAATGTAAAACAATCTAGCATTTGTATCTCCTATGTGAATTGTTGTGAATGGACCATTAGTGACTCGTCTCACTCCTGATGGTACGGGCTACTTGTACTACCCTGCACCCGTAGAGTTTATCCAATAAGAAGGCGCAGTGGCAGAGTGGTCTAATGCGATAGACTAGAAATCTATTCTCCTCGGAGGCGTCTGTTCGAATCAGGCCTGCGTCGATTGGTTTTTTTTGTCTTTTGCTTGTTATTTTCTTCGTCTTTTCTTTTTGCTTGGTCATGTATCAATTGCTGCAAATCGAGGTTCGGATGAAAATCGATATACAACTCTTAACAGCTGGTATAATCATCTTAAGTTTACATACTTATTTTACTTGTCCAATAATAGTTTGTCTTTCCGAATGGCCAAAATCAAAACATCCTTAGACTGGAGGTAAGACGGGGTAAAACATTCACTGCGTCTCATAGGACGGAGGCTTACTCCTGTTGAAAGCATCCGAACGTAAGCCCACCTTAAGCAATAGGATATCAGACAAGCTGCTGTGAACATTTTAGCTTGGTTAATAAAGTTCATTCTACGGAGCATTTAAAGAAAGCGTCAGCAATTAGTTTCCCGTAGGAGTCGGAGTTCATTTTACAAAGCCTCCGGCTTTCCCAACCTATTACTTGATGAGTTCAGACGATTTCTCTTATAAATTGGTACTCTTCCTCTAAGGATGTAACGATGTTAGCGATACAAACAAACGTGTTGTGAGGTGACCATCATGGCTTCTGCGGAAATGAAGGATACTGAATCGCCTCACAAGGTTCAAGCATCTAACATGACACTCTCATCGCCACCCTCCATCAACTCGTCAGACCAGACGAAAACAGCTCAAGATGATGAAAAAGCGCAAACTCCAGTGACTACAAAGACAAAGCCGGCTTTCAATAGAGATTATCGCTTCTGGATGATCATGGTCACTTTGGTCCTGGCAACACTCCTCGCATCTCTCGAAGCAACAGTCGTTATAACTTCTCTCCCAACAATCGTTGAGAGTCTCAATCTTGGAAGTAGTTACATCTGGGTTACCAATGTCTTCTTCCTCACCACGTAAGTCACCCTCATATCACAATACAATACATGGCTGACATGATACAGAGCTTGTGTCCAGCCCCTGTTCGGCCAACTCTGCAATCTCTGGGGTCGCAAGAAAGTCATGATGTTCATCTTTGCTACATACACACTCGGAAGTGGTATCGCAGGTGGTGCCAACGGCGGCGCTATGCTCATCGCCGGACGTACTATTCAAGGTATCGGTAGTGGTGGCGTCACCATGGTTAATGATGTGATCATCTCTGATCTGGTACCGCTTCGATATAGAGGGAACTACATCGCTATCCTTCTCCTGGTGGCCACTATTGGATTCGCTGTTGGGCCTTTTCTTGGTGGTGTTATTGTAGAGAACACGACTTGGAGATGGGTAAGTAGATCAACGACATCTGCGGACTTATACTGACTCGTTAGGTGTTCTACCTCAATCTTCCCATCGGGGGTGTTGCTATCGTCGTCACATACTTCTTCCTCAACCTCCAATACGATCGAACTCAGTCGACCATGGATAAACTCCGTCGTATCGACTACATTGGCAATGCTATTCTCATCGCATCGAGCGTCTCGATTCTCATTGCCCTTACTTGGGCAGGTCCAGTTCATCCTTGGTCCGATGCTCGAATCTTAGCTCCCCTGATAATCGGTCTCCTCGGCCTTGTCGGTTTCGTTGTGTATGAAGCCTCGGGAATTCCCTCGGAACCTGTAATGCCTATTCGCCTATTCCCAGGTCGCACATCATACATCATCTACATCAACACGTTTCTCAACATGCTGTTGATCCAATGGTGTTACTTCTTCTTACCTTTGTACTTCCAAGCCGTAAAGTTATCAACACCTTCACGATCAGGAGTACAAATGCTCCCCGTTGCTCTCATCGCCATCCCAGGCGCAGCGCTCTCTGCGGTCGTTCTCTCAAGATGGGGCAAGTACAAGATGCTTCACGTATCAGGCTTCTTCCTCATGACTCTCGGCGTCGGCCTCTTCGGTCTTCTTCACGAAGACAGTCCCCCTGCTGCTTGGATCTTGTTGCAGTTCATTCCAGCTATTGGCTCCGGCTTTCTTCTGAATACCCTTTTACCTGCTTTCCAGGCTGCTACTGATGAGGAAGATCAAGCTGCTGCGACGGGGAACTGGACTTTCATGCGTTCTTTCGGCTCGGTCTGGGGTGTAGCCATCGCTGGATCTATTTTCAACACATATACGAAGCGGTATTCGCACATGATTGATAACGAATTGGCACGGGCAATGCTCAGCTCCGGAGATTCTTATCAGAGCGCGACACGAGCTTTTGTTCTGCAATTTGACGAAAGTGTTCAGACACAAATTCGGCACGTCTTTATGTTGTCGCTGAGTAAAGTCTATGTTATCTCTGGAGCATTCGGTGGGCTTGCTTGGGTACTCTCACTGTTTGAGAAAGATGTTCCCTTACGTAAAGAGTTGGATACGCAGTATGGTTTGGATGAAAAGGCCCCCGTTGAGCAGAAGAAAGAGGAGGCATAAAATAATATCTAATTTCTTTTTTTGTCAACGCCCGATTGAGGCATTCTGTATTCTAATTCGTCATCTCCTATTCAAGATTACAAGAATTCCTTAACAGCCTCCCAGAAAGCCTGAGGATTCTCAGCCATAGGAAGATGTCCTGTTTGAGGAACAATCTTCAACTCGGCACCATTGTCACCGAGTAGCCCCTTGCATGCATCCATAGCCTTGACAAGAGCACCCTTGGCATCTTCCTCTCCAACAACAAACAACCCACGGACTTTGCAGCCACCCATCTTAGGCTTGAGGTCGTAATCCCAGAGTGCTGTGTTGCTGTACTTGAAGCCCTCGACGTCATTGGCAGCGACAATATTTGTCATCCACTTGACGGTCTCAGCGTTGGTGGAGGGATGGAACCATCGCTGGACAGTCTGTCCAGCGAGCTTCTCGATACCCTTGCCGTTATCCTCCTCAGCTAGAGCTGTGCGATCCTTCCACGCTTGTGTGTTGGCAGCGCTTGATGTAGGATTGAAATCACAAGCGATGAACTGCTGGAGGCGCTCAGGGTACTTGATGGCAAAGTTCAGGGCGGTAACACCGCCCATTGAAACACCAATGAGGGTATGCAGCTTGGTGATGCGAAGAGCATCAAGCACTTCTCGAATGTCGTCAGCCAAACGATCCACGGTGGCAGCCACGGGAGGCTGAGGCACGGCATGTCGGCCACGGGTATCATATCGGAGAATTCGGAACTCAGGGCGTTCACGCTTGAGGGTCTCCACGAGAGGATCCCACATATGCAGCGAAGTCAACAGTGAATTGGTGAAAGCGATCGTGGGAGCCTTGGGGTCTGGGTTACCCTCCAATCGGTAGGGAATTACCAGAGAATCTGAAGTTGTGATGAAAGAGTTGATAGCCGCGTTGGGGCCAGGTGTGGTAGATTGCTTGGAGTCGGGGGAAGTGAAAGCAGCTGTTGAGGGCAGCTTTGACAGCGCCTCAAGCTCTCGAGGAGCAGGTCCAAAGACGTAGAAGAGAGAATATGTTCTTCGACCCTTCGAAGCAACAAAGTTGTCAAAGACTTTGGTGCGCCATGGAGTGTCCATCGAGGCCTTGTGCTCCGCTCCACCCTGACCATTCTCCTTAGCATAGTCATGCAGCGCAAGGAAAGTCGTCTTGCCCTGTCCTTCAAGATACGAAGTCTTGAAGGCGCGCGAGCGCAACCAACCAGGAACCTTGGCCAACATGGGAATATGCTCCTCAACCAGCCACTTCTGATATTCCTCTGCAGCACCCTCAACGTCCTTGAGCTCAATTGTGACCGCAGTAGTCTGCAGACCCTCGGCCTCTTCGTCGGTCAACTTCTCAAAGGGCACAAACTTGTCAGACTCGTTGGAATGAACCAAGTCCCAGAAATATCGCTTCACATCAACTTGGCCAATGGTCTCGGCTTCTCGAGGAGATCGGTTCGCTCGCAGTGTGAGGTATGTCTCGGTTTCAAGGTGTGGCATGGACGTGACGTCGTAAGCAGCGAGGTAGGTAGGTTCTTGACCATCCGTCGCCTTGTATCGGAGACCGTTGGAGAAGATCTGAGGAAGACGAAGTCGGGTCGGCCCGTGCTCGTTATTATACCACTCGTGGAATTGGTCTAGAGACAGCCCAGGCTTGGGCTGCATCGTGACGTAGAGGTTACCAGGAGGAGACATTGTGATCGTGCTCAATTCGAATTAAGAGCTGTAATTGAGGAGAGAAGCTCAATGAGAGGTTGTCTAGTTGTTATAAAGCGCCCTCAGGCCTTCCGGAAGAACGATTTACATGACGGGAGGTGGAGCGGGAGTTTGCGATTCGGCTCGGCAGATGGAATCGGGACGTAGCGGGGTGTACCTCACTGTAAGTATAAATGTTTACCCCGCCACTCACCGAAAGGTCACCGTGAATACTGGGTCTACACCGGGAGCACACCGAGAACTCGTCCCGACCTAGGTAGCAAGGGGATGATAAAACTTAGGACCTCTATCAGAGGTCATAAAAAGCCTTAGTAAACTTAGGTAAATTTAATATAATTTAGTATAGATTCGGGGTATTTTAGACTTACTGAACTGGTATTCTCATTATTCATTATTCATCGAACTGATATATGCCAGATCTCGCAATGCACACCTCGTAAATCTCAATCATCGTATGGGAAGTATCATACCACCTCTCCCACGTCCTCCTCGTCCACGCCCGACACCAACAAAGCCACCACCAGCGCTGATCTCCATCTTCCTAGCCAGGTTATTCAGCTCCTTCAGCAGACAACAAGCCGCCACGATTCTGAAACTCTCCAGCTCGCCTGTTCCGTGATACACTATTGGTGCAGATTCCTTTTTGATACATGCTACTGCTACGCAGGCCCAGCATAGCTCCACGACGTCTTCTCTCCACCGCGAAGGAGCTGCGTCTGCGTCGGTGGCTGTGCTAAGGGTTTCTGCGCCGTCCCCTACACCGCGATCGCGGATCTGCTTGACCATCCATGTCATGATGCGGTCGATTTCCTCTTTTAGTTTGATGGATGAATCGCCCTGGCGCCGTGTTTGGGCACCGCGTTTGTTGAGGATGAAACCGCAGAAGACTTCGACTTCTGTAAGAGGCGCACGCGGATTCTCGGAAAAGTGCCACATCTTGTCGGTTATGGTCGACTCGTATCTGAGACTGTTAGCACATGGGCCCAGCAGGAGGCCTCGGGGAGCAAGAAAACACCGGACCTTAACATAGGGTGTCAAAATAAACTTAGTCAAGAGCCCCCTAAGCTTAGGCTAGATTTACCTAAATATTCTTATTGCTTGGGGGGCTCTTGACTAAGATTATTTTGACACCCTATGCTAAGGTCCGGTGTTTTCTTTCCTCCCCTAGGGATGATGTTACAACTTACAGGCCTCGAATCTTCCATGCCTCGTCGGACCTGCGTGTCCAATTGACATCAAGTTTATACTTGTTTACCTCACTCTCAACAACGGTTAATAGCTGATCCCAGACAGAGGGTCCAGCTGTGTTGATAATGCGATGGATGTCTTCGTCCCAGATCTTCTTCTCATCGACATTTCGATATAGACGACCGAGAATTTTGTCAGACTCGTAATACTTTGCTTTGTAGCGAGCCATACCATCGTCGGCGTTGTCATCTTCGTCTTCGTCCTGTAGATGAGCGATCTGACCCTTTTCGTACGTCTTCAGAGGCGGTGCCGTTGCGAGGCTGGAATATATGTCAGTATGTTTCTGCAAAGAGCCAATGAAACGACTTACAAATCAGGACGGAACGGAGGGTTCTTGGGTAAAGCTTTTACATCGACAGGAATACCCGTCTTGGAGAAGTCGACCGCTGTAGAATGCATGCCCGCAAGGGAAATGCAGAAAGGGTGTGTCGTCCCCTCTTCATAATAATCTGCCAAGACAACGTGTCTTGTAGCAATCATGCCCAAGATATCAGTTCGCATAAAGTTAACAAAAAAGTCGGCAATGTCCTGAGGCTTGACTGGGCGATCTAGTGGCTTCGGCTCAACTCTTGGGTAGTCTGCCGGTAAGAAGTGCTTATTGGGCAATGCTTCTGGGTCCCAGATAATGTTGTAGAGATCACCGTCCAAGTCTCCTCCGCTTAACATACTGGGCAAGTCACGTTTACCCTTCTGGCTAAAGACGATGCAGTTCTGTAAGCTTCGTAGAGGATGTCCTTGTGGAGGCGTGACCTGGTTGACGATCTGGATGTCTCCTGGGTGAAGAGCTGGTGAGCGCGTGACAATGATCCGGCCATCTTTAAACGTGGAGTTGATTCGACGACCTCTGTAAACGCCGTGTGTCTTGTCGTAGGTGACAAAGACTTCACCAGCATTTAGGAATCCCGTCTCATCCATGACGCCAAACAAGGTCACTCCTTGATCAACAGGAATACGGGCCTTGTGCTTCAGGAGTCTTAGTTCTCGCAAGACGACGTGTTCAACCGCTGACTTGAGGAACTTATCCCGGCGGTAGTCGATGCCCATTTTGTACAACTGCTTGACCAGTTTAGGCAGCCCCATGTTTACACCGATGGCCTGGTAGTCTAAGAAATAGCTCGTGTTGGTGGCGTCAGCTGTGACATTACGCAGTATGTCAAGTGCATTATTCTGCAGTCTGAAGAACCAATCATTAGGTGTCCCCATATCTTCCAAGATTTTGATCATCTGGCGATTGAGCACGAGCCGAAGAGGTTTGGATGAAGCATCGCAGATACCGAGCTCTCTGAGATCGTCACTTGGAAACTTCACCATTGACTCCTGTCGAATACAGAAGACTTTCCCTTTGAGTCTAGTGTCGAGAGAAAGCATTCCCTTGCAACCACCCCATCGGATCTGAAGACATGTTGGTGCTGCAGCTCGCATTGAGAGATAAGGCCAAATCTCCTCCAAGGCTTCTCTGGAGATCGTCCCAACACCATCACTGAATACACGACTTCCGTCTTCAGATTTGACATCTGGAATGAACCGATGGCTTATACCAGTCTCGAAAATCGGGATTGCATATGGTGTTTCTGAGAAAGCCTGGCCGATTCGTGCTGCACACTTTGCCGGGACTCGAATCTCGCTGAAGTCTCCTAGGGCTTGTAGAATGGCTGCAGGAGTCTGACGCTCAAAATTTGAATCGGTGAAGGGTGCAGAGAACCAGGCGGAGTGAGAACGAAGAGATGAATGGGAAAAACCTAGGAAATCAAACTTTCGGCCGGCAATTGTGATGCCTTCGTCCATGACATGTCGGAACCGGGCAAAGATTGGTTCGTTGTCAACCTTCGGATGAAAATTGAGGTCCTGACCATCTTCTTCACAGAAGAGGACGCGTAAGAAATAGTCATTATTCTCGTGATACTTACGCAATACCCTGTTCTTACTGTCGGGTTCGGGGCCAGAGAGAAGAACACGGGTGGGCGTCACCATGGCCTTGAAGATATATATCTGATGATCTGGAATCTTGGCTCCATAGATTCTGTCACGGTTCGGGTTCTCCGCCCTGGCCTCATACTCTTCATCCATGATGCTGGCCATCAATGTGACAACATTTAACTCATCAGGATCCGTGCCAGGACAAGGGTAGGGTATTTTCTGAAAAAGGGTCTTCATGGCATCTGTAGTGACGGGAGCCGCGACTTTTTTCTCTTTAGCATCCGTAATGACTTTATCGAGGATATGTAGCAGTTCTATGCCGCTAGCGGGGTTGATGTAGTTGTTCCAGACCAAAGCCTGGACTTGGAAGAGAAGAGCAAAGTGAACATTTCCTGCTGCCAGGAGGCGCTTAGACTTCTCTGTGAATTGCTGGCGGCCGAGGAAATGGTTACTCTCGGGTTCCATGTACGACCACAGAACGGATGGGAGATCATGATAGGTGACGGCGAGAATATCTCGATGCTTGACAGATCGGAGGACCTCGTTCATATCGTTCAAGGACGTGAAGAAAATGCGGTAGACGAGGCAAGATGACGAGTATTCGCGAATCAGGCCCCAATTGACCAAGCCCTGTACTCGTTTCCACGCTTGATTTGGATTGTCGGATTTGTGAGGGGTATACATCTTTGGCGGTTCAGTCAAGACCAAAGTGATGGATGCATCATTTCGACTAGCAATAAGATCCTGGATAGTGTCGTTGTGAAAATCCATACGGTATCCGTCTTCGTCATAAACAGTTAACCACTGGGGCGTGAACTTGCCAATAACGTCCCCCAGCAAGATCAAACTGTTGTGCTCAACGAAGGTAATAACCTGCTCAGGACCACGAAAAGTGTTACCACCACAACTAATACCGTTGATAATGAAGGCTTTGGACTGAGCTTGACGGTCTTTAGTGGTGGTAGCTGCAGCGGCGGCGGCAGCAGCCTTTTGTTGCTTCTTATCTCGCTCATGCTTGAGATGTGCGATGGAATGTTTGTCGAGAGTGCGAGTACTCTTCTCAACAAACACAGCTGTTTTGAGGATATGGAGGCGTGGAGTATCCTTGGGTCTGAAGTTGGTCTTGAAAGGATATCGAGGGTTGATGTTCTCCTTCTGTGGTAGGTCGTGACGCTGTTGTTTGCCATGTCTTTCAAGGAAGGAGTAGCCATCGCCGGGGTTGAGGAATTTGATCCATGCTTGAGGCCTTCGCTTTGGCTTTTCGCAAAAGAAGTCCGTGATGTTCAAAGCTTTCATGAATGGGATGAGTTCTTGTATGAAACTCTCTTCTGATAAGTCCTGGGGGACATTTCGACAAAAAACCTCCATTGTCGCGAACGAACGAGGCCGCCGGCACTTAGTGATGCAACAACTTTGCGCACGAGTAGAAACAGAAGAGAAGCAGCGAAGATGAATCGGATATATCTGATAGCCGTTGGTTTTGTTGGCACGTCCGTGTGTGGCGGTTGACACTCACATGGGCTTCTTAGCGCATCCCCATGCGCATTGTGATGTTTCAAGAGGCGGGCAATTGAGTTGAATGGCGGCGATATGTACGAGATCGAGTCCTCAGCGTCGCTCGATGTGGATAGATGCAGATTGTGATATGCGACGGGAACAATAGATTGGATGAGCGGGATGCTTCATGCGGGAGGCCGACTGCTGATGTATCCTGGTATAGGTAATACACAGTGCCAGACAAGAGAATGAGAGAGAACAATTGAGAATATGAGAGTGAGAAATGAAATTCGAATATGGCAGCACAATCAATGGCTTCGCAATGAATAAAAGAAAGTGTAGAGAATGGAAGCACTGCTCAGCACTGGCATAGACAATGTAACAGCGCAACTGCAGGCAGAGGGCTAGGCGCAAATGTCCTCTGTCAGCCCTGATCTTCACAGCGTATTCACACAGTACATTGACTTGATGCTAGCCCCGGGGCGTAAGAAGACTTCTGACGTTAAATTGAGGTGCTAAAAAATGAGAATATAAGATCCTCTAAATCTATACTAGATTATGCTAAGTTTACTTAAGTTTACCTAAGGCTTTTTGCCACCTATAATAGAGGTCCTGAGTTTTATTATATCCCTTGAGTAGGTAGTAACTCGTTTTCTACAAAACAATCAACAACACTGGCATAGAAAATCAGTCAGAGTCTGTTGATAACACTGCTTGATAGCATCTTGATCTAAACACTGCTACGAAAAAACGAAACCCGCGAAGTTCAACCTATGTATACAATTCCAGCTAGATACAACTAGCGTGAGCGCCGTACCATTTCCTCACACAGCCCAGCCTAGCCCAGCCCAGACATATAACGATACACACTTGCTGTCAAAAGAACGCCTAGACCGCGCTGTATCCTCCTCGGCTTCCTGTTCCCTGCACGGTGTTGAGAACACGGCGGATCCAATCCTTAAGTAGGTAAGGAATATCGCGGATGGTGTCGCTGTGGGGGAGAAGATCCCAGCCGCGTGCGCCGTACCGTGTGAAGTTAATCCAGGATGAGAAGATGAGGTAGCCGGCGATGCCCAAGAAAGCACTAAATTCGTTAGAAATTCGTCATGGAAGCTGGATGGGGTTACTCACATGAGGATGAACCAGGTGAAGAAGCCCCAATGGGAGCTTGAGCTGTCATCATCACCACTGCCACCGTTGTCCTCTGTCTTTTCGCAAGCATACTTTGTATACCACGTCAAACGCAGAACCCTGACCTTTTCCTCATTCTCAAAGCTATTCCAGATAAGCGACGCATTGTCATGCTTCAGCTGGTGCTCAATCATAGACTCTCCCTCATCCTTATCATCGCCATCCCCTTCCTTCTTATCGTCGTCTGCTCGTTTCTCGTACTGGTCCGAAGTAACCCATTCGCCCTCTGTTCCCTCCTTTTTGGGGTCGCATATGAACTCGATGATGGCCTTTTGATCGGTCTTCTTGATGTCACCCTTAAGGGGATCTCTGCCTCCTGTGAGGACTAGTCGCACGCCCTCTTTATCCTTATCGGAAGTTGAGTCACTTGTCTTGAGTCGCGTGGGTGTAGCATCGAATCGAGAGCCGCCAACGTTTTCGAGATTCCCTGCGATCGCGATGACATTCGTAATTTCATCTGTCTCCTTCTCGCCAGACTTGAGAAGGTGTGTAATACCGCAAACTGGATGTGTTAGTCAGGACTCGATTAGCGCTTCTTGTACGCACCTCGAGTGCCGTTTGGACATTCTTCATCCTTCTTGCCACCCTTCTTTTTCAGAGGCTTGCAGATATCTAACGTATAAGTGGTGTTGTAATGTTCGGGAGGACTGGGCTTGAACCGCGTCGTCAGGACCGAATGAGGTCCACCAAGCTTAGAAAGATCAAAAGTATGGCCATCAGCACGAATCTTTCCGCAGTCTAGAGTTTCCGCGGCGAGAGCTGGGGCTGCCAGCAGAGGCAGTAGAAAAGCCAAGAGATCCGGCCGATGCATCGAGAAGACGTTGATAGAAGAACGCAGAAGTTTGATAACAAGAGGTGGTTGCTAGTCGATAATATCGAGATGGAATTACGGATGGAATGGTAGTGTCAGAAAGGGCTGTGTAGGCTTAAAAGAAATAAAAGACTCGATAGAATGGATTACGAGCGCGTGCCTAGAACAAGCAGTCAAGCTGTGCTGTGCTGTGCTGTGTGATGTGATGTGATGGATTGGTCACGTTGCCTTGAGCTATCGCGGGTTTGCTAGCGTCATATGAAGCTCCTGTCGTCTTGGCGGTTGTGTCATTGCGCCCAAGGGTAGGAGCCCAGTTCCACAAGCACGTGACACTCTCTGGAGCTCACGAGTCACCCCGATAAACCACATGGCAATAGGGGATGAAAGAAAACTCAGGACCTCAATCTTGAATAACAAAAAGACTTAGGATATATTTAGGGTAATTTTACTAAATTTAGGATATCTTTTACTAAGTTTATTTTTAATAATGTTTAGGTCTGAGTTTTCTTGCCCCCTAAGGACTACCTACAGGGAGGAGGTATACATCATTATAATCCCGGGGTAATACTATTATTTCTTTTCTTTTTATTCGTGGTCAATTCTCAGGTTTCGTAAAAGAGATAATGCTATAGTAGACCATCTCGCATAATGATACAATCAATACTTTCTCCCAGCCTGAACCGTAACACCAAAAACAGCGACATTTATCACTGTTTTACCTTGTCCAGAACCAAACAGCCAAACGAATAAGAAACCCTTGAACCTGGAATGAAAACTCTCCGTGGGGTATAATCTGCCCAAACTCATAAACCGTGTAAAAATTGCATGTTGGTCCAACCTGAACTCCTTTGATGATCAAATCCTCTGCTCCTGTCTGCCGTGACATTAATTCTGCCCACTATTATCTTGTCAGGTCTCGTTCGCGACATCACATCCCTTGGGGGCCGCCCATCATTCCATTCATCCCCTGCATTTGCTGCTGCATCTGTTGCATCTGCTGCTGTTGCATCTGCTGTTGCTGCATCTGCTGTTGTTGCTGCTGCTGCTGCTGCATCATCATCTGTTGTTGTTGTTGTCGGCGCTGCGCCATTGACGCTTGCATAAGACTCTGAGCTTGCCCCATGCTCTGCGTCTTCATCTTATCGAGCACGTCCGGCGGAATATGCTCTTGGCCACCATACTTCTGAGCTATTGCTGGCAACATCCTACTAAAAACCATCCTGGCCTGTTGTTGCAATTGCGCCTGAATTGGATTCTGTTGTCCCATCTGCCCCATTTGTTGTTGAGCCTGCTGCTGCTGGGCTTGTTGCTGCTGCTGAGGGCTCATCATGTTGCCCTGCTGCTGGGCTTGCTGCTGCTGCCGTTGCTGCTGCATCGCCTGGAAAGCTTGCAGGTTCATACCGTTAGGCATCATCTGTCCGCTTACTTGACGCTGCATAGGACTATTGCCCATCTGGCCATTAACTTGGTTCATGCGCATCATCTGCTGGAACTGTGCCTGCATTTGAGGAGTGAACTGCCGAATCTGGTTGCCCGACATATTCTGAATTTGCTGGGCATATTGAGCCGCCATCTGCTGCTGCTGTTGCTGCTGCTGAGGGCTTATCATGTTACCCTGCTGCTGTCCCTGTTGCGAAGCAATCATCTGCCTTTGCACTGCTTGCATCATCTGCTGCTGTTGCTGAGGGCTCATCTGGCTCATGTTGCCAATGTTAATACCATTTTGCATGGCCATCTGCTGCTGTTGCTGCACAGCACGTTGTTGTGCCAACTGAGCCGCATATTGCGGGTTCATCTGGTTCATGCCCTGTCCATTCATCATCATGCCTTGACCGGGTTGCGAGTTCTGTGCCATCATAGCTGGTGGAGGGCTTGCCTGGCTCATGCGAGGGGTTGCCACCATGGCAGGCCTGTTGATCGGAGTACCTTGTGCCATGTTGGGCGTTGAGTGAGGCATTCTTGGGGTGCCAGAGGGATGGCTCTGCTGACTACCTCTAGAAGACATGTTGTGAGCCATTGGGACAGACATAGCTGCCGCGTTTTGCACGACAGAAGACGGCCGAGGGGGACTGTTTGCCATGCCAGAGTTGGTCTGTTGCATTGGGACGCTGCCGACCATAGGAGACGACATATGCTGAGGTGTACCTTGGCCAGCAACTGGAGAAGACGCTGGTGGTTGAGTGATCTGAGCCTGGAAGCGGGGTTGTGCTTGCGGAGGCATATTATTAGCCATTTGAGGCGTTCCCACAGCTGCGTTATTGACTCCGTTGGTGACGACATTGTTCTGAGGATGGCCGTGCTGTGGTTGGTTCCCGTTAGCCCTCTGAGCATTTTGGTTGTTCTGGCTGTTCTGATTCGCCGCTTGGGCGCGAGCTTGGGCTTGTCGTTGAGCTTCTGCCTGTCGCATCTGAGCTTCTCTCGCAGCGGCCTCCCGTCGGAGTCTTTCTTGTTCAGCGTTTTGTTTCTGAGCCAGCGCAACCGCATCTTGCTGCTGTTGCTGTTTCGCTTGTTGCAATTTCCTGTCGTTCTCCAACTGCTTAAGCTTCTCTTGTTCCTTCTTCTCGGCATGTTCTCGACTGATGTCAGCCAAAACCTTGAATCGTTCGAAGCGGGGTTCGAATGCTGATGCGCCGCCTGAGGCATCCCCATCGGCTGCACCACCGTTCTGCGCTCCATTCGCATTTGGTGCAAGACGCTCGTCGGCAACCAGCATGAAGCGTTCCGTCTCTGCAGCAGCGGCTTCGTCCGCAGCCATCTCGGCAACAGTTCGCTTGCGTGTTTTGGGCTGAGGTGGAGCCTCTGCATGCTTGGGGTGGCTCATTGCCTCCATGAGAATGATTGTTTCTTCAATAGTCTTAGTAGGCTCAAGCACCAATGGTGCGTTTGTTGCCAACAGGATTTGCCCCTCTGCAGCATGAATATTACTGCTATCAAGCTCTGTCTTTTCACGCTTCTGGCGTTTTGCTGGTGGCGGCATGCTACCAGCTGTAGGTGTCGGGGGAATAAGGGACATTGGTGTGGATGGGGGTTGGCCAAGGCCATCGCCCTGTCCTCGCGGGGTAGAAGCTTTTATTAACAGGTCCATCTGTAGGCTTTCGGGCGTCGGATGGAGCACCATGGTAAAGACCCGTGGCTTGGTCGCCCTGTCTTTTTGCTCCTCGGGCGCTGGCATGACGGGAGCATTTTCCTTTTCAGCCACATCATTCCCTTTTAAGCTTTCATCGCCATTTGTCAAACTCTCTTTAGGAAAAGGAACATTCGGCGATGGTGTGAGACATTGGTTGTAGTTATGAATGGAAGACGGCATCATGGAACCCTTTCCTTTTGTGGGCTTGGCAACGTTCTTCGCTTGCGCAAGAGACTTGTGGTCGTGAACTTGAACAATGAGGCATCCATCATAGAATGGCACACCAGCATCGGTGAAATAGGAAAGAAGATCATGGGGTATCGTCCGGCTTCTGACGTGATCGAGGAATATTTTCATCGGTGACTTGTACGGAAACACGCCATCTTGGTTATCGAATCGGAAATGCGTTGTGTGCAGATGGCAGACAAGAGAGGGAGGTCGGCCGGCGAATTTGTTCAGGATATAGGAGTCTGTGACAACTTCATTACTGTTAGTGGATACGCAACAACACGATAGGTCAGAACATCGCATACTGTAGGGTCGAGGCTCGGCGTCGTGACCAGAGTGGTCTGCCGCTAATGACGCTGATCGTAGGCCGGCACTATTCCTAGAGTGCCGGCCTTGCAACTGCGATGCGGTTTCTCGTCGGGCTCTGTTGACAGGCCGGACGGTTGATGCGGTAATGGCCCTGTCGCTCGCCGAATGCGGCGGCTGCTTGGCACTCGGCGGAGGTTTCTTTGCCGACATTGATGGGGACGGTGATGATTTTGAAGATGTTATAGCGCCATTCGTCTGGATGCCAGGAGGTACTGGGCGCTTCACTTTGTTGGCGACATTTTGATGGACTATAGGTCCAACTGGCGCCATCGTGTCGTGGTCGCGCTGCGCCGCGGGGGGCTAGCGGTTATGACGATATCTCGGCCGATGTGGTCCGCTCGACTTTGGTGGTATATTTGCTTAAGTCGCAAACATGGATATTATGAGCGAAACGGCACGATGCGGGATTCGAGGTTGGTTTGATGATAATAAGCTGGTCGCACGTTGACTTGATGGATGATGCGGAGTTGGCCGCGGTAGTCTGACGTTAGGGGCGCGAGTATCTCAAAGAACCGCAAATCGAAAACAAAGAGAATGGCCCATAAGAGGTTTGTCAAGTAGAACAGAGTCGTCGATTTCCTTGTTGATTTTGTTGCGTTGTCGCTGGAGTCGGATATGAATTCGATGATGGTTCACGCCTTGTCGCCGTATCACGGGTGCATTCCCTTGGATGAGGTCGGCTGGATTACGGAAGATCGCATCACGTGACGGAACTTGAACAAGCGCATCGTCGCCAAAGTAAAAGGCATAAATGTTTGCACACAAAATTCAATATCTTCTAAATAAGGTAGATGAAATCATTGAATAAATACACGCGTGCTCGTGTCTGTAAATAACCCTAAATAGCATATACTAAAGTTCAAAGCTCATGGTATCTCGTGCCAGATTGCGCAAGACGCGTTAGTCTCACTCCTGGCCCTGAACTCGACGCGCCCAATCATCATTCAGCCTCATACTATCGACAACCACAACTCCACGTCCTCGTCCAACTCTTTCAGGGCGCTGCCACCATTCTTGGCTCTTTCCAGCCCTCTCAGCTTCAGACTCGCTATCTGCCAATCCACCGGAACTACCATCAGCTCCAACAACCAGAATGACGTCATGTCGAAGCCAGGTCTGGAGGGTGGTGATGATGCTGCCATCCTGACCAGAGAGAGCCTTCTGGAGGTAGATGACTTCTGGCTGGAGGTGTCGCAGGATATGGACGTGGCCGTTGGGTGTGGTGAAAGGGAGAACCATTGTCTCCTTTTCGACCAAACTTAGAGCCTGTGAGTAGATGGAGTTGAAAGAAGGGCTTGCGGATTCACTACGAGTAGTCAGCAACAGTACGATTCAACAGCGCAAGTAAAGCATACAGCTGGTTCTTTGACTCTTCAGCTGGGGTTTGAACTTGATCGTGTCCAATGTTAGAAAATGAAGAGCTCAGCGAAGTTGGCGGAAGGTTACTAGTAGCAGTATCCATAGTAGGTTCCTTTAAACCAGGAGCGTAAATCAGAACAAATAGCTTAACCTTGGAGTGATCGATGTTTCGAGGGATGTGGGAGAGGATAGACTGGAGCGTGTTAGTGCGCGACCTCGGAGAACAGTCTGATCAACTTACAGCGTGCTCGTGGAACGAATCCTCCTCTTCAGGCACGGCGCCTGTCTCGGCAGACACCACAATCGCAACCGTCTTGCGTCGCCTATTGCCGCCGACGAGTGGTGACGACGTATCGGCGGGCGCTCGTTCTTTCTTAGCATCTGCTTCCTCTTGCCAGGGGTTGGTATCGTCAAAGGGGCTCTTGTCCTCCTCACGAATGCTAGCCAAAGCCTTGCCCATAGCTGCACTCGCAGCTGCGACACCAGCCGCCACAGTCTTACCTGTCGAGTCAAAGAACTGCTGCGGGCTCGGTGTTCGCCGTAGAGCACCAGACATGCGCGAGCCCCAGCCTCCGCCGGCCGCATCTTCGTCCGCGGGTGCAATTCCGTGGCTCTGGTCGTCAGGTCGTGGTGGTTTCTCGGGACCCTGAATATCGCGCGAATTGATATCTCGGGAACCGTGGGGTTGATTGTCACCTGCGCGAGCTTGATTTCCGTAGTCTAAGCCGTAATGGTCGTCTTCATCATCTCCGTCTTTTCGCTGGCTCCAAACCCAAGCAGCTACACCCACAGTAGCAACTGTAAGTGTAACTGCGAGAGGGACCCAGTGGCTCCAAACTCCCCGTCGCGACCGCGACGATCCGTGATCGGGCGACATTTACGCGGCGCACTGTCGCATTGCTAGGTGGAGGTGATGACGCCAATGGCAGGAGGCGCAAAGGGCCTTTTCGTGCAATTCGAGTGTCGTAGGTTTGTGACTCTTGAGCAATTGCGTGATATTGGCGCAGCCGTTAAAGTAGCGAAGTCTGGGGCCAGATCCGATTCTTGTCGATACGCGGTGGTTGGTGTAATCGGCGTCAACAAGCCAGTGGAGCTGAGGCCATCTACCCCCAGCAACAACGGGGTCAGCAGCCCGAGGGCCGACAAAGAGCTCAGCGTTTCAGGGGCTCATTGCGGGGGACTATCCAATAATCCGTACCGAGGTCGGGTCCAATCCGTCCACGTGAATCCGTGTGGGCTAAGATATGTGGCTGTGCATTACGACAGCCACAGCTGCAGCCACAGGCGGGACAGCACCCCACGAACGTACATTTTTGATGTCTTGGCAATGGATTTGAGTGACTCTTCACTTCATATTCGACTTCATACAGCAACGACGGCCTTCGCGTTGGCATTATCAAACCAACCCACACACTGAGACTACAGCGGACTTCTACCGAACGTCGACTCTATCTCAGATCTTTTACCTCTGCATCAATAAATCAACAAGGAATCCCGCGGTGTTATGCCCCACGCTGTATCAATGCCGTCAACTGGGCTTCAAGCCCTCATTCTTTGCGGGCCAGGCTCGTCATTCCCGACATTCACCTCTAACCCCGATGAGAGCCCCAAGGCCCTTCTCCCTATTGCAAACCGACCTATGGTCTGGTACGCGCTTGATTTCTGCTATCGAATGGGCATCACAGGTTAGTCAAGTCCGGTGCTATAGGGTGACTCATTGAGTATATCTATAGACAGCTCCTCACCCTCCAGTTATGACAGGATACATACTGACAACTAATAGACATAAATCTTGTCTGTCCTCCTACGGCATCCGAGGCTATCTCAACTGCTCTGAATACTAACCTTCATCTAACTGCGCTGCCTTTGCCGCGACCCGACATTCTCTCACCAGTAGAACTTGATCAAAACACAGGCACTGCTGAGATCCTACGGCTGCCAGAGATTAGGAAGATTATCACTGGTGACTTTGTAGTACTCCCTTGTGACTTGGTCTGTGAACTTGGAGGAGCCAAGCTTCTACAATCATGGATGGTCAAGTCAGCTAGTCTGACAGACATACTTGGAACGGCCAGGCTTTCCAACGGCCATCGATCAATTCACAGCGGCGCACTTGGCGTCTGGTATGATACAAAGGCAGTTGCGCCTGTCAAGAAGGAGGAGACAGACTTCATTGCGACAACTCCGTTGCCTTCTACTCCCGTTACGCCACCAAAGGGATCTCTCTTCTCAAACTTGTCAAAGCTGGTGTACTCTATGCCAACCGACTCCTTAAGAGATTTGACAGAAGACAAGGGCTCACTTCCCATTCGACACGGCTTGCTGCGTGCCCATTCTCGCGTACGAATGTTCACCACACACCGAGATGCCCATATCTACATCTTCCCTAGATGGGTTCTCGATTTTGTCAAGGATAACGAGCGGATGGAGAGTATTGGTGAGGATGTTGTCGGATGGTGGGCGAAGGCTGGCTGGCAATCCGGTCTTGCCGAGAAGTTGAAGCTGGAGAGTGCCTGTGCCCAAGGTCGGGTTGAGGAGACCAAGGACGATGAGCGACCCAGCTCGCCTTCCCGAGTTTCCACACCAGATAACATCCGTGGTGATTGGAATACATACGGCGACACAACTGCCGAGACATCAGTGCCGAGTATTGCAGTTGATGACGAGCCATCAGCTGCCGAGAAGTCGAAATCGTTCCAAGTCCCGCCGATCGTTGCCTATGTCCACCCGGGCGGGAGCTCAGCTCCTTTGATTCGCCGCGTTGACACGGCACAGCTGTTGCTCGCTATTTCACTTCAGCTGGCCAAGCTTCCATCACTCGAGGAAACAGGCGGAGAGTCATCATCACCATATGCACATGCAAAGAAGATCGCTTACCCTGAAGGCGTCAAAGCACGCACGACAATCACACAAAAGGACAGCCTCATTGCGGAGAATGTCACTGTGGAGGAGAAGACCTCTATCAAGGAAACTGTGATCGGCGCCGGTTCGCAGATCAACGAGGGTGCCAAGCTCTCTCAGTGTCTACTTATGGAAGGAGTTGTTGTTGGAAAGGCATGCAAGCTGACACGTTGTATTATTGGAAAGAGAGCAGTCATTGGAGATGGATCTGTTTTGACCGACTGTGAGGTTCAAGAGAACCTGCTCGTTGAAGCTCGAAGTGAGTTCCCGTTTCCCTACCCTAGAGATGATCGACACGCTAACCAACCCACCCCTGCACAGCTGAGGACAAGGACAACAAGCTCATGAGCTCTGAGGGTTTGGAGGCCACAGAAGCTGAGATGGAGGAAGTCCTCCAGGACATGGAGGCTGACGCCGAGCAAGCAGTCATGGATTAACTTAGAATCTCGGATGTTACCGTAAACGGAGAAGCATTCAATAGAGTTACTCGCTTGTTTGTTTCGACCCAGCTCTCTGCTATTCCCCTCACTTCCAATATCACCACTATGGTTGCATTTCACGTGTGGTGTTGAATGTTCGAGACTTTTCCTTGCAGCGCAAGGTAGTATCGAGGCCCCGGTACGCCTAGGCCGAATGGATGCCCGTCAAAGTGCCATCGCCACCTGGGGAACACGATAAGTTGGAATGGATTCACAGGCGAATGCTGGATTCAATATCGCTTGACGGGAAACGTCTGACTTGAGACCCACGATGTCACCTACCAACCGTGCCGAGCTATCCTTCGCGGGCAGCTTACCAACATGTCTCGCCTGACGTTCGTCCGGACAGCAGCAGCCCTGCAAGGAGAGCATTGTCGATCGGGAAATCGTACGACTTTGCACTTTTGGATGTTTCTTACCAAGAACTTTGGGATATCGCTTTCTCGATAGCAACAGCACTAGCTAACCTAGATGTGAAGCGCTGTCGAGGTTGGGGATAAGATCGACGATCGTAAGACGGGACGAAACTAATGCACTGTCACCCTAATCAATTCACTTCACTCAACTCATCGAGGGCGTGTTTAGATATCGTCCCTCTGTGTATACGCGCTTTGACGATGTAGCTGATCAAAAAAGGTGTCACTGTTGGCTCGCTTCCCTTCAACGCGTAAGCGCGCGTGGGCCTATCTAGGGAATTCGGAACCGAACCACGACGGGTACTCCAGCCTTGCAGTGACATTCTAAACGTAAGACTATCGTAATGTCCACTCTGCGGGCGTGGGCAGTGACCGGCTGACCGAGTATCCTCTTTATGGCTGGAGTGACAGCTTGCCGTAAAGTCAGGTAGTAGGCCGCACCCTCCGCAGATCGAGAGAATACACTGAGATCGAAAGCTGAAGCAGAGGCTGTTGTTCACTAAGAAAGTAAAAGAAAAAGTAGGGTCCAATATGCATAGATTGAGTTCCGTGGATCTTGGTACAGGGCTGTAAGTTGATTGTTTAAATTGCCATGTTGAAACGAAACAAAGTGGCTTCATAACGGCTTTTTCTATAGATAGGATATGCACCTCTTTTGACAGCCACGCTTGACGGTATTCCCATTCAATTTACAAACTTCCCCATGTTTGGTTATTGTCCGATCCGAAAGACGTCAGATATGCTTATCTCGCCCTTCAGCTGCAGAATCCCATGGTCACTCAATGGTCTCGAGTCGAGTCTGGAACTGGATAGTCTGGCCTCGCCTTGCCTTGTCACGTCTCGTTTTGTCTTATCTCGAGCCGTGTCAGGTGTCGTGGCGCGGTGACTGACATAGCACATTCTGACTACGTTAAACAATATTATGTCACCAACGAGGTCACTGATGACAAAAGTCTGGTAAACTACTGACAGAAGCCCAAACGTATGGGACAGTTTAGCCTAGAAGAGAATTAACTGTTTTAACATACGCCCTACGAAGTGTAGTTACTTGAAACCATCCTAAGCCCTGAGTTACCCTACACGTTCTATAGCCTCATTGGTAGAATAAATCTCCTAGCGATCGATCGATCGTGTCAATTGAAGGAGGCGCATTCTAGAACATGAAACATCGAGGATTAGTGTTTGAAAGGCCATGGTCAAGAGTCATGAGTTGCATAAACCAGAATCGATAATGTCAACATGGTGATTTTGAGAGGCTCCGCGGAAACCGTCAATCCATTTAGCGAGAGGGATTTACTACCTACCTAGGTAGTAAGCTGCCGGCCGGTAGCTAAAACTCCATTTAGGGAATAGAGATCGTGGATAGTGAACTAATACAGTCAAGCGTAACGAAGATTCCGGTTCTGAGCGAAACTTTATTACTGGCCTCCCGCAAATCCGTGAGATCTGGCCACTGGATAATATCTTTCCCGCTAAAACAGCAGCCCAGCCCAGTCCAGCCCAGCCCAGGGCAATGCGATTGTTGTGCCATTCACCGTGAGAAAAAAAAGGTCGATGTTATTTTGAGGCTGCGTTACTGGTCTCTAGCTGCCGGCCCGACATACGTATGTTAGGCAATGCCACGCTACCAACGGTCAAAACGGTCGTTTTGAGCCTGCATTCCGGTGCTATTGATATGCGAATGTCACCGTAAGCATGACCGTCTCGTCAAGAGGCGAGAAACGGTAGCGAAAGAGAGTAGTATTCTGAGGGAGAGAGGCAAGGAAGGAAAGAAAAAAAAAGAATAACACAAATTTGGTTCTGGCGGGGGAAAACCTCCGTACCTTGCTTTATGCTGTGTAAGAAAGAGTCTCAATCTCAATCTCGGCCTCGGGGCCAATTAAAAATACCCTGACGTGCCTCATGCGGTAGATTCAGATACAGATGCAGATGCAGCCAGACACAGCCGCAGATGCAGATGCAGATGACGCAGGGCCAAGGTTTCGGGAGACCACAGAATCTCCAAAATGGAACAGGAACAGGAACTCCTACAGGGAGCAGGCCCTGAACAACTGGCTTTCCAGACCCCTGACTATCCCCAGTATGGTGATCCTCTCCCGCCCGCCGTCCGTCAGATCACAAACCTAGTTGGCGGGAGATTCACGGCGGGTGTAACAGCGGCTGCGGTGTAACTTCGATCTGGGGGCGAAGCACAGAGCACCCCAAGCCTAGGTAAGCCCAAGCCCAAGCCCAAGGAAACAAAAAAGAAAAACCGTGTATGTACGTAGTGCCATATAGCATGGCATTTCGGTCGCTCGCTCGCATCGTAGAAAGTAGAGTGCATCGGCGATCTCATGGGCCTGGGCTTACCTGGTATGATATATAGGCTGAGAAGACCGAGGGAAGTGGACCACGATAATCAAGGGACTGAAAGCTATCCAAATACAGAGAACTAGCAAATACCACCGGATTTGGATGACATTCTTCACATAGATCAATGTAGGGCAGAATACCTAGCTTAGGGACTTACAGGACCTAAGGTAACTATGTCAGCGGAGACTGACAGCCTGGGGACCCTTGGCCCAGAAGCCGTAGACCCCGGCCGGCTGAGTCCCTCACTCCAACCAACGCTGCCTGGTCTCCCCCAAACATGACTTGACTTGAGAGTGAGAGTGGGTTAGCACACGGGCCCGTCACAGTGAGAACCAGATGTGGAGAGAATAACTAACTTAGGCCTTCAGTTTGCCGTCGGCAAGAGTACGGACCCGTCAATCATTTCTCAGTACTGACAACGTATGTTGGCGTTATTAATCCACTGTCAGTTGAATTACCTTGTTGCAGCCCCCAAAAGCCACAATAATAGCCACAGCAGGCAATCTTGACATGGCTACAGCAGCCAGTCAGCCAACACACGAAGCGTTATTCTCCTTATGGATCGAGGTACAGTAGTGTGCGTGGAATACTGCTACAATCGTCTGATAACTAGCCTGATAGATAGATTGTCTACCAGGGAGAGTAAGAACAATAGCGTATGATTACCGTAAACAGAGGGAGACAAACACCAAACGGGCAGCAAATGTAACATTGTCTACTCGATACGGGAGTCAAGGGATGCAACCAAGGCAAGTTGACAGGTTGATAAGTTTGTGATAGTGATAGTCCCCAAGTCAATTCGGCAATTCCTGGGTCCAGTGCCCGCAAAGAGCTCTACACAAGGGAACACCATGCACCCAATTGGGCCTCCTAGTGCTCGCATATGGCATTACCAACCAAGCAATGCAACTGAACATCAACGACACTAGCCCAGAGGGACGATGAGTGCGTGGAAATGGACTTTGCTGCGCAAGACCACTTTTTGTCTGATTAGACCATCCCCTTTGGAGTATGCAGAGTGGGCAGGATTTTATGATAGATCACTTAAGAGCCCCAACACAAGGTCTCGACAGCTGCTGGGACTTGTGGCGCTTGATATGACACTCAAGACTCTGATTGGTAGAACAACCTGCGGAAGCGTGCCCGCAGCTCAGGTGAGACTATGAAGTTATAAATCTATGATGCCATTATGAGAAATGAAGAAGCTGCTCCAACAGCAGATCTGCTCCACGGTCTATCATGAGGGGAATTCAGCATTTCGATTCTCATCATACGAGACAGTCCGAAAATCCTTTGCTATAAAAGCATCTTGGCACAGCCCATGGCGCTTTACTTTGGGGAGCTCGTATACTTTACGGGAGCAACGGCGCTGGGAAGCCGGGCCGGAGACGGATCTACCTTTGGGATAACGGGCTTGGACTTTTCTCGGCGGGGGGAAGGGGCCTCTTCCGTGATCCATTCCCGACTGTGTACTGTAAGCTGAGGAGGAGGGAGCTCTTTGTTTGCCAGTTGGATCACGGGTCTCGACTCTCCAGTTCTTGAGTCAGCGGAGACGGGAAGCAGGGGAAAACCTGGTACGCATGCCTAAAGTGCTCCCCTCTTTCAGACTCTCGCTCTGCTCTCTTGGCCCTGGGCCTGAGTTAGACAGAGGCTAGGCACGGGAAGAAGTGGATAGGAACATGGGAGCACTCGGATTCCCGTCGGGGACCCGTATGAGATGTTACGCTGCTCGGTATTACCAGCCCAGTTCAGCTCAGGGCAGGACAGGGTCAGGCAAAGAGACAGGACGAAAAAGTAACTTACGATGCCGTATGACGAAAGGACTGCAGATGTCGGTCGGGTATGCAGTTGGATTGGCCCTGTACATGGTGTAAATGAGATGAGATGAGATGATGCTACGAGCTGCACGTACTATTCGTTCACTGTCCAATACTGCACCGTTTTCTTAATATGGGATATAGTAGAAATGATGATGAACACTCTGTTTCTCATCGTGGCGGAGACTTTACTTACATCCGCTTCAGACACTGCAAGGGAAATGATGGTGAAATCTTGTGTGTCTACTCTGGCATCTTCCGTTCGTTTAGCAAACAAACAAGGGACCCGAGGCATTGCGTATCTCGTTAGTACAGTAGCTCTCACATCATCCATTTCGACTAGGTAGGTAACTAGGCTAAGTTACCTACTGCACATGTCCAAGGTGAGAGGCGAGCAGAACAGAAAGAAAAGAAAAAACGATATATCACCAAACTGAAAAAGCCCAGCCCATCTCAGGTGTCTTACCAGCCATCAGCAGTGTACATACAGTATGTGTGAGTGCATTACATTACAAGACGGGGGGCGTGTGATGCTACCGCACCGATAGGTCTAACCTGGACTGATTTACAGTGGGGATTAGTTAGAAGAAGAAAAAGTCAGATCTATGAACGAACGCCAACGCCAACGCCAGCGCCAACGCCAGCACCAGCGCCAAACAGCCTCTCCCTCCAAACAGCTCCTCCACTGAAAGGCCCCTGTCCCCTGAGAGTGTGGTCCCCTCTCCGTTCCTAGATTTGATTTCTTGGGAGGATCGCTGGGTCGCTCCCCGGGAAGATCGCCCGGCACTAGGGACGCATTGAGAGCTGACACTGGCTTAAGGGCATTGCGCTCTCTTATCTGAGCCTCTGAGGTGCTGTACCCATAGGTTGTAGCGAGCGATAGTGGGCGCGGGCCCCGCAGCTACCGTCCCGAGCCTCGCGTTAGTGCTTGCACCAGACAATCGCGCGATGCACTAACTGAACTGAACTGTTTCCCATTCCCTTTGTTATGACTTCAGTGTCCCGGCTTCCCTTATCACGCCTGGGAACGCGTCCAGGTCGCGTTTTTTACTGGGGCTACCTATTAAGGGAGCATGAACATAGTGCGCCTCGGTTTGACTTGATGAGCCAAGCAGAGCTAAGATGGGGTAGTACCGTAGTAAGAGGGGTTACTCGACTCAATTATGACCCCTCCTTAGGAGGAATAATTCAATGGCCGACGGATAATAAACTCGGAGACATTGAAATGAAGACTCCGAGGGCAGCCTCACACTATTGACTATATCGTCGCTCCTTGAACAACTCCTTTGATCAAGGAGTTTCAACTTTATCAATCAATAGAGTCAACTCAGTTCAGTTCGGTTGAGTTCGGTCCTGTTTTTCAGTTTCCAGGGTCAACCGAGTCCCCTTCCCGGCCACTTGCAAGCGAGACGGATTGCCCTTTGTTCCATTCTCTTCTCTTCTCTGTACTGAGTCTGTCAGTTTGGCAAGTCTCTCTTGTCTCTTTTGTCATATTGAGAACCGTGCGCGGCTACAATAGAATAGTTAGGTTGTTTTAGTGCACAAACTTGACAGGCAAGGCATTTCCTTTCCTGTTACGATAGGCGAAGCAGGGGTCCTAACCAGGTTGACTGACCACGCTCACCTGTCAATGGGAACTTAATTTGTCTTCTATGCATATGATCTGTAAGGATAGATACCGTGGTTGCTCCGCTACCGTCCGATATCTCCATTTTCTCGAGGTCAACTCGAGCCCTTTTTCCATGATGATGGAGATTTGAGTTTAGCCGCTCTGACGTTACATTCTTGTTTGGGTCTGGTCTGGCCTGGCATGGCTGAGTTACCCAGCACCCGGCACCTTTACACCTTTTAACAATTGCCGATGCCACCCTTGCAAAGCTGCAGTGCGACTCTGCAGTCTGCAGTCTGCAGTCTGCAGCTCTACAGTGCAGTTGGAGTCGCATCCGCAGCAGACCTTCCGATGTGCAGGCCAACAGAGCTTCTTCTTCTTCTTCCCGTCCAATGACATCACAAGGAGCCCTCCTCAGATGGAGTTTTCCATGACCTGACAGACCATGTACGTTGTTGGTTTGCAGAGTCAGAGCCAGAGTCAGAGTCAGCATCAGCCGAAAAGAACCAAACACTCTGAGACGTTTATCGGGTCAGATCAGGGTCTACGAAGAAACTCTACTCGACCTACTCCTACAGTCTACTCCTTGCACTCACTCACTCACTCTATGCACTCATCAACTCTATCCGTAATGTGCGGATACGAGCACACAGTTCCCGTCTTCTTGCAGTGAATGCCCCTTCCATCGCCAGGAACACCCGCAGGTCCCTTTCGTTTTGGGTGAGACCTGCACCACGCCTGTGATTGCCTTTCACGAATAGGGCCAGATTACCTTTCAATCACTCACTCTACTGTACTCCTTTGCTGAACCTTCTCTCCTGCCGACCCACATCTTCACTTTGACTCTTCTCTTGGAGTAAGAGATATCCCACTAAATCGTTCCGCGTCTTGTCTTGTCTTGTCTTGTCTTAAACTGTCTCGACACTACTGTATGTTGAGTCTCAAGGGAGTCGAGATATGGGGAAACCAAAAAGACCTTTCGGATGGGGCATGCTTCGCCCAAGAGGTAACACATCCAGGCACGCTCAGGAACATGAACCTTCGGATGGTCTTGGCTTGGGTCCCCTCGACGCGACACTGTCTCACTCGACGGCCTTTCTGAGCGACATTTCCACTCTCTCCCATTCCAGGCCCTGATCATTCCTGGTGATGATATCCATAACTGTCGGAGGCAAGAAAGCTAACAGTTTTCTCGAGTGAGAAGAGACCGACCGAGACGATATGGTACATCCGTACATCCTTACACCAGATCTGGGGCACCCACGCAATTACCTCAGAGGGGACTCCCACTCTCTGGGCGTGGCTTACCCATGTTCACCTTGACATTGACATTGACAGGTCGGCCCTGTCCTGTGGCACATGCCCGAGATGGATAGATTATGGAGATGGACATGGACAAGGAGGGCTGGCGTCAGTCAGTCCAGTCCAGTTCAGTGACACCTTTTCTCACCCCAGGGGTTATGTTCATGCACCTCATGCAGGGTCCGATATAGTCACTCACCCAACTTCGCCTCGAGTCCTTCCTTCAGGTAATGTGAGAGTTGGAGTCGATGCATCACACACCCGCACCCTTTTTTTTCTTTTCCCTGGGATCCGCAGCATGGTCATGGTTCGGCGGCTACAGGGGTGTCTATAAAGTTGTGGCTTCGAGCGAGGAACCGCCCCAGAGTCAGGGACGTGATCTAATCCCACGCCCACCCATCCTAGTTCATACCGCACCCCCCATATGCCGACCCTTGGTTCAAGCATATTCTCGACTGCCATTATACGTGCCTTTGTTCTGGTTCTTCACTTTGTCCCTATTCTCCGAGTCCTGCATTACTCAATGCCAGCGTAGTATTTCTTCTTCTTTCACAAAACTCAGCTTCTCGGATCAAGTTCCAAGTCTGTATTGGTCTCTTTCTCTTTCTCTCGCTGCTGTAATAACTAGTCGGCGACTAGTCGAGCTGAGGGCGTTGAGGGCCGAGCGAAACATCTCCAGGGACGCTTGATCATAACTGACACAACTTCATCCAAAACATTGCACTCACTCACTCTATGCGAGCAATAAACCCACTCGCTCAACTGTGGATCTAATACGCCTCTCCCGTCGCCCTACCTGGACTGTTCCTCTTCAGAGTAACGATCGAGATCGGTGCTGCTCGAGTTCTCTCGACACCCTTGTTCGCATTCTTGCCCTGGGGGTATTGGATCATAGCTGTGTCTCGCGGGTTCCCTACTAGCTGCACCGGCTGTGTTCAAGGATCTACGGGTGGTTGAGTTAACAGCTTGACTGTCTCAGGACCCGCAGCTCGATGCTGCGTACCTCATTCCACCTCATCTCTATATCTTCAAGGGCGTCCGTCCTCGAAAGACGAAAAAACATTCCCGATCAGACTCACTCACCAGACAACTGAACAACTTCACTCAACTCTTGATTGTTCTTTACAGCCTTTTGAGACCAACCTTGAACACTTTCACCCTTCATTCAAGGTCAACTCAAGACATATACACATACATCTTATCCCTTCCCCATCTATTCTCTCTTTAACACTCCTTGCTCTCATATATTCAAGATGCAGTTCGAGTCGGATTACAGGTTCGACATGGACGACTCCTTCAGCCTCTGCAGTCAGCCCATGTCCTGCCCTTCCACCACCACAAGCTTCTCCTCCGCCTCATCGGCCTACGACCCATTCACTCCTACATCTCGACGATCAACACCTCATGAATTTGGCAACATGGACTTTGATGGTCCCTATAACTCTGTCTCCCAACGGGGGGCAGAGCTGACCCCTCCCTCTTCAGCAATGGGCAAGTTCATGTTTGGCCCTGTCAAGCCTGAGCCTGAGCACATCTCATTCTCCGACTCTCTCCCCAACACTCCCATGAAGCGAGAGCAGCTCGGCTTCGAGTACGAGCACATGATGGACATGAACATGGCACATCACGGATCAATGGGTTCATTAACACCATCAAACTCCTTTGGCATGTATTCGTACTCCCCTGATGCTGCAATGGGTCCTGCCTCTTTCATGATGACACCCACCCAAAGTATCTCTGGCTCTGAGGCTGCCGAGACCGGCTCATCATGGTCTTGTGCCAACGATAGCCCCATCTCATTCTTCCCCAATAGACAGCTCTCAAGTGACTTTGACACTTTTGATATGGACCGCCACTCTCAGTCACCTCTTGGTTACCACATTCATGACCCCAACTCTCCCAACCGCATGCGTGCTCAACGGAAGTTGATGGTGCATGAGATCCAACAGAAGAGTGCTGAACTCCAGCGAGCTCAGATTCGATCATCGAGGAAGCGATCGATCAAGCCCGATTCTGCTCAAGTTGATGTTGTTCGAAGAGCCATGTGCAAGTGTGACTACCCTGGTTGCCACAAGGCCTTCCGACGAAACGAGCATCTCAAGCGTCACAAGCAAACGTGAGTATTTGCTGAAATTCATAAAAAATGAACATTTTTACTAACAAAAAACAGTTTCCACGGGGAAGGACCTAACCGTTTCTCGTGCGAGTTCTGTGGAAAGGACCAATTCAACCGCCAAGATAACCTCAACAACCACCGCAAGCTACACGCACGACCCAACAGCCGCAACCGCGGAGTTGAGTTTATCCCTGCTGCAGTGCCCATTATTGAGCAAGAGGAGCGAAGCAGGAAGCGAAGAGCGCCCTCAAAGTCCAAGATTGCAGAGAAGCGGGGCTCAGAATACTAAGCTGTCATTTCATTCATTGACTGCTTGGCATTACCTACTCTTGCTATTACCTTTACTTTTTGCTGATGGGCATATCTTGGCCCGGGTACCTTACTTGAGAACTCCGTCAGTCGCCACTGGTGGAATAACGAGAACAGGGAAGAGTCGAGTCCCAAAAAGGGAGCCACTTATATGAGACACGCAGCACAAGACCAGGACCCTCGCACTCGCTCAACTTGATTGGGGAGATACACACACACACAAACACTCACACTCACACATTCAGTCAGACACACATACCCAAAAACTACTTACATATTTTGTCTGTCTCGTCCACACACATTCGCATCTACACACTATCATCATATACGGAAAAAGCGGAGCTGGAAAAAGAAAGGAATTGCAGTATTTCTGCAGCCAGACCGTCATATGGTCGACGCCGCTGCATTAGAGACTCAGGCAAGAGAGCTCTTTTGGAAAGCAAACGAAATTACAGGAAACACGAGGGTGTAATGGTCTGTATGATTACTATGTCTGAAGAGAAGATGCGGAAAAGGATTGCCTGAACTCGGCTTGGCTTTTACTGTTACTTTACTTTATTTGGGTGGCATTTGCATGATGAAGTTGTTATCACACAACCAAGTCCACTTCAAAGGTGCAAGGGCGTTTTCTACTCTTGGGGGGAGGCTTTCTGCTTTACTTTGTTCTTTTACTCGGTGTTGAGGAATTTTGTCGAATTCGTTCTTACCTTACTTTTTGGTTAGCTATTCTTTTCTCTTCTATTACCCTCCACATTCTGGATAAAGAATGGTTGGGACAATATGGTGGCGGACATAGGATTGGAGCAGCAAATAATGAAACAAGAAATTCTGTCAAATGAACACCTTCGTCATGACTTTCTCCATAGTGGTCTCCATGCAAGTGACATATCGATTAGAAATTCCTTTTCTGAACTGGCGCTGGGAAACATGGCTGAGCTGGACACAGTGGTGCCCATTCGTGGAGAGACAAGACAGGCAAAGCTGGAGATTGCGTTACATAGTGCAGGGCAAGGATGGAAAGTATTCACGTGTTGATTGATTGGCTTGAGGATATGCAGTTTGCGTTTAGAAGCAGACTTTCAGGTGGTCTATACCCAGAAAAGTAGGAAACCAAAAGATATCAGATATGACAAAAGACAGTATCCGACAGAGAAAACTTCAGCTTCGGCAGGCTTTAGAGTTTTCGGGACTTGTTGGCCCGAGCGCAGAGCGGAATTGGAGCATTTCACGGACAGGCAGGCAGTCAGCCAGAGCGGACAGTTGAGCGAAAGAGACTGCAGATGGGTTGGTCGGGTTGGATTGGATGGTTTGGCTTCCGATAGACAGCTCCACGATGTCTCAGATCTCGGGGTAGGACAGCCTGCCGATCCGCGAGCCACCCTGGCACCCTAGTCCCAGCACAGGCAAGGTACATGCACAGGCTCATTGCTTCTGCTAGATTGGGATGAGATGGGTGAGATGAGATGGCAAGATACGGCGTAGCAGCACCCGCTGCTCTGGGTCTGGCAGATTTGATGTGCTGTACATACATGAAAGAGACAGAAAGACGGGTCTACAAGGCATTTGGTGTGGTGTGCTCGTCTGGGGCCTCGGTGGCCACTCCGATGGTCGTCGGATGTGATATATGACAGAGTAGAGCTAACAAGAGGCTCAAACGGTAGTGGCTGAGACGGGTGAAGGATGATGTGATTGGGGCTTTTAGGTCCGCCAAGAGACTCTTTGAGTCTAGATCTAATAATACTAAGATTTGGATTGCGGGTGGTACAAAGACACATGTCAAACGGTTTCTGATTTGCAATGTTAGCAGTAGCAGAGGGAATGTTAACCGTCTTTGCCTCCCGCGGGACTCGAGGAATGCTAAGATCAACGACATGTACTGTAAGCAGCAAAGGCCATTGGATACGATCGTAATCGGAGCAGATTACTATCTAACGTTAGTTCAACAAAAAAACTGCGGATGCTGGTATTTCCTCATTCGGAAAGGAGGTCTCTTGGACTCGACCGGGGGCTATTGTAGACTACGCGGGCCGTGGTGGAGAGGAAGACTCTACTAGACGAGATAATGCCAACATTGCAAGCAAACGCATCGGAGGAGAACAACACCCTCAAGGAGAAAATATTAGAGTTTCCGAGTGTCAAAGGGGTTGTTGAGAATCAAGAGGGTTGCATAAATAGTTCCAATACATAAAATTAGTGAGGGAGGAAAAGTCCTCTTCAGGGAGAGGTATGCAGCCAGTTTCATCCATCGCGGCTTGGGTCAGGCAGTTTACGGGCCAATGGATGTCTTGAGTGGGAATTGCCTTACAAGGACAACTAGTTTGTGACGAGATGTGTAGGGAGGAGAAAGAATTGGGAAATTATGATGGCATGCACACTTTCACATTTCGAACAGAAACAGGGGACCATGATATGATCTGATATAGCAACGTCGATCATTGTATGAGGCTGAACATGATCGAGTCCGTGCCGACAAGGGGAAGGGGATCTCCAATATTGACTGAGGCGTTTAGGGGTCACTTGCATGGGATGTCAGGGTGTCTCCATATTCTCGAGAGTCTAGTGGTGTTTCTTGGGTAGTGATTCAAATGATGATTCACTATATACGATGTCAGTGGATAACAGTCCGTGGCTGAGATAAAGGCTGACACAAGACCATTGGACCCTTTTATTCTCTTGCCGTGTGTGTTTTGCAGCTCGGATAAGGATTCCCACGGGTTCTGGACGTAGTGCGGTTGCACAGACCCTTTCCCTTGGGATTTGAGGCGTCGAGGAGACGTTTGTCCCTGGAATGAGCTGAGATGAGACGCCGATATGTACCACGAGATGGGAGGCGACGAGGAACTACTGGAACATGACACGATAGAGTCGATTCAGGGAGGCTCAGGAACAGGAGACAGGAACAGAACGCCCGCGATCTCCGTGTACTCTAAGAGATATGGATCTTTTTTTGTTATCTAATAGAGAGTATGGACACTACTCGCTCAATTCCAACACCATTGTTAGTCCAATGCAAAAAAAAAATGACAAGTTACATGAGCTAATGTCACCATTCATCTCCTAGACCCCGTGATGCCCGTGACCAAAGAGGCCGAGAGAGAGAATTACGTCTATGATAGAGCACGTCGACGGGAATAAAGGACATAGAGCAAAGACCGGTTTAGCGACGAGGCCGGCGCGGAGACTAGGGTCAGGGCTACTGAGTTACGGGAATGGCTTCGTGGATGAGATTGGCGGGGTTCTACAGAGGTTACCCAACACAGTAATTCATCGACAGTGGAGCTCTTAGTCGCAAGTAGAGTACAAGAACCCCTGAAAGTCTCTTTTCTTTGCCCTGGGCCGGCACTTGTCAGAGGAAAACAGAGTTTGAATGGACTGGTGGAGGCTATTTCGTGTTTGGGTGTTTGCCTGTTACGATTGGGTGTAAGGGTTTGCAAACGAACCTATGATCGTTGTTGGATGGTTCGTTCCCGGCAGCCGGTTTACTTATCTAAACGAGGTTGCAGCAGAAATGGAGAATGCAATGTAGATCAGATAATCAGACACAGGCCTTGTCAAGCTGAATTGCGATTTCGGGTGTAAGATGTGAAGCCCGCGATCGACGCCGGGTTCTGTACCCAAGGAATCCGTATGTAATAGTTGGACATGGGTTGTATGAGCTAGGTAATGGATGAGTAGATGGTTGAATTGATAGTTCTCTTTGCTTCTGAAACAGTTGTCACAGGAATGCAAAAAGAGGCGGTTGTGCACTACGCGCAGCGTAAAACGATGAACCACAGCGGTGGCAATGACGCAAGAGATTAGAAGGCTACTGTACGTAAATACAAAAAGAGAAGCGAAAAAAGAAAGAAACGAACGTGATCTTGGTATGGGGGGCATGCTAGGTATTCCGTGCATTAGATTGCATATGTCGATTACCTACCTTGGCCTACCTACAGTGCAGCAAGTAACACTTACAGTACAATATCGGAGGCGGAGTCTTCCCCCGTCGGGTGAACGTATCACATGCATTTGCGCGCACGTATTTGAGAGATGTGATAGATCGCGGGGAAAGAATGCTTCGAATTGGTTGGTAAGTCTGCTGGGTGAGACACGGACAGGGACAGGGACATGACATGCATGGTATTTTGTGGGGATATTATCAGGTAAGAATGCCTGCTATCGGATACTGTACTGCACTGCGAGAGGTGATAGATAATCTGTTGAGTTGTGAGAAGTTACAGTGACAGCTCTGTTTTCCGAAGAACTTGCCAGTTAACCAATCTCGCAGGGTTACATTGGATCAACTGCAGTCTTGACAGCTGTTCAAGGATACGTACAGGCCCTCCACTCTCCTCTGTAGAAATCTTAATTCAGCTCTGAAGGTCACTGATGACGAATGGACGGGAAGCCCGCCCTACAGTTTTAGGGATCTAATTGATACAGTGCACACCTACCTCACCTCACGTACCTGATCGACCCCCTGTAACTTAGCTCCGATCTTGGCATAAGCCGTTAAAGCAGGCTGCCTCCACTGCAGAGGCTCACAAAGAGGCCTGTGCGCTTGGCACTCGCTGCTGTGCCACAGCCAATGACAAATCCGCGGAGTATTGCCGTCTGAATAATCTCATGTCATCAATCTCCACTACCAGCCCAGCAAGCAACATGCATATGCACCTACACTGCTAGCAACCAGCTGAGGAACGGAGCGTTACCGCTTCTTATTCCCGTCTCTCTCTCTCTCTTTCTCTCTCTATTTTACTGTATGAAGTTGAGACTCGGATTATCTCGACCGACGCAAGCTCCGGGGGTCCCGGATCCTGGTTGTCTCGATGCTGGCCCTGGCTGACTTAGCAATCTCGCGATGGCTTCGCTTCCATCTTACCATGATGCCGTCTCCCCTGACTGGCTGCCCCTAGTGGCTCCCTACGTCTCTCCCAAGGACTATCCGGCCTTGTGCGGTGTAAATCACCGGTACTGGGACGTTTTTGCCCCACGCATATGGAGTCGTCTCCCACGCTCAGACATTGTTAAGGGTCTTGACGATGCACAATATGGTGAGCTATGGATTGAACAATGCCCTAGTCTCTTGTCCTCAGAGTAGGAACTGATTAGTTTCATCAGATTTGGATTGGTTGATGAACTCTGTTTTCAGCGGCGTCAGTCGGGTGAGATCCGAGACGTTGAGCCTTGTTCGAGTTTTTGATGCTCGCTCCATCAGGGGCACATATTCTCTCAGCATGGGTGCCAGCATCAATACGAGCTTGAAGAATGCAGTCAAGTTCTTACCAAACCTAATCTGTATTCTCATCGATGGCCATGAAGATCTCAATCCTTCTGAATCTCTCTCAGAGGTTGGGCATCAGATTCAACTCCTCAGCATGGCAGGTTGCCCCGTGTCACTATCAAACAAGCTCATCAACGCCCTTCGCGGAATTGTATATCTAGATCTCTCGTTTACTTCGGGATCACTCCGTCCCTTATTCCAAGAAGATGTGCTCCCCGAACTACGTGTCCTGAAAATCCAAGGCAAGGAGGTCGACGACACCACTGTTGAGAATCTAACCGCTCGATTCGGAACTCGTCTATGGGGCTTGGACTTGAGTAACAACAAGCTAACAGACCAGGCGCTCGATAGTATTGGGGCTCATTGTTTGTGGCCATCCGATCTTCGCTCGGATACCAACTTTGATGTCGAGGGTAAGCTGGAGTTCGGATGCACAACTCCTGACTTTGGGACCTGGACTCGCATTGTTGAGTCTGAATGGAGTGCCTCTTTCAGCCATCCAAACAGACGTTTTGTCGACGCGCCGTTGTATGATCTTCATGATACATTATCCCAAGAATGTGCGTCTAAACGACTGGACGGGAAGTTCCCCGTCAAATCAGATGCGGTGGACGCCGTTTGCCGGGGTCTCCTAGGCGAGGACCCCTATTTCTCACCAGCGAGCTTTCAAGCCTCACAAGGGCTTACGCATCTCAACCTCTCTGGCAATGGGGTCTCAGCCCTCGGCGTCACGAAGCTACTTACGCTGTGCCGTGGACGCCTCGAGCAGTTTAGTTGCGACTCGATGAAGCTTGTTCCGCCTCTGAAAGGGACTATGGCCGCAGTGTGGTGGCCTAAGGCGGCTAAACTTTATGGCTTTTATGCTGCACATACACTACGGCCCGTTCTGTCGTCCAACTTGCAGGTAGTCAAGCTACATCACTCAGTAGTGACTCAAATTCCCACATTGGAACTTGAGGGATTCTCCAGCATGGCTTGTCTGTACATCGCTGAGAATATACTACTGCCGCGGGCTGAGATGGCCTTCCCCGAGCCATTTGTCCCTGATATGAACACACGCATCACCTCACTAACCCTTACGCATATCCCGCGACGCTCGAGTGGCCCGCTGATCAATAGACTGATTTCCTTCTTAAAACTTCTTTCTGCGCAGGAACGTGCGCTTTTTGACCTGTCATCTCGGCGGGGTCCCAGCGTCTTGGCCGGCCTCCGTCACTTCCGGCTCGAGTTCGAGCAGGATGCTTACGAGGGCGATGCCTATACTGCCGGGGAAATTGATGCTGGGGAACTGCTAAACTCGGGCGATAAGGGGTTCAGTTTCTTTGATGACGAGGCCGGCGGGCGACCACGGCCCGTTCGAGAGCTAGCTGCCTCTTCCCTTCAGAAACGAGATCAAACGGAATTTTCCGTTTCTCAAAGGGAGCAGGACCTAGAGACTGACTACCTTGACATGGACGTCTGGGTGGATGGAAAGTCCACTAGGGTCAAGGTATGGGTCGGCTCAGCCTCTAACGAGAGTAGCAACCCCATGCTACGAGACTATCGAGAACTGGCGTTGCATTACAAAGTGCATGATCGTATCGGACCGGCGTTCCCTGCACAAATACGTGCGGGCGTCCCCTCTTCGGCACTCGTCTTTCACACAGCATGGTGTATGGCGATCATGCCCTGTCGGCATAGGTCTGCCGCCATTGAAGAGCCCACAAGGGTTGATCTTGACGCGATGAAAGACGTGCTATCTGAGCTAAAACAGTTTCGCCTCGAAGGCAGGGCAAAATACCTCAAGCTGCAAGGCCAATCTGCCCGCGGAACCTGTCCGCCTGGTCCACCCCATGGATTCTGGCTTGGGAAGCTCGAGGTTTCGACTCACCAGAGGGCACTACGGAGCAAAACCGCAGACTATTGGAGATGAGCCGGGCGTCTAAACTACTCCCCGGAGAAATTGTACGAGAATTACTCCGGACACTTCAAACTTTGTTTTCTCAAACAGTCTGTCAAAGGGTAGGTTTATGTGTCTGGAACTGGTCTTGAAACTTTTGATACCCTCGTTTCGACGTCGGGCTAGAGGAGACCGAGCACCGTCATCTGGCATTGAGTTTCATAATTATCTGATGGGGAAATACACGGCTAGCATAGGCCGATCGATATACGCAGAATGAGGGGCCTCCAAATATCGACATTAATACGAGGATCGTCAGCTCCAGCTAAGGTGGCAAATGTCATGTCTCTGGTTCTTCGCCGAAGCTGTCGGTTCTTCAGGGTGCATAATCCGTCTTTTGGATTGATTTCATTATGACGAATTCCTCTGATTTTGCGCTTTGATGCAATACATATTTATTCCCTCATAGTCTGGATACTGACAAACTTGACCATCCTCTGACCACATTCCTAACTAAGGAGATGATAAACATTCGCTTGCTAGCCGAGGTATGGATTCCAAGACAGTGAGTGACTAACTAACTAGCAAGCTGACAGCTATAGCGAGTAACATCGCGTCAGCGCGTCGTCCAAGATAGGCAGCCTCTTCATGGCAAATGATATGTACCAAAGAGGGGGTTCCTAACTGCATTGCGTCAATGCATACTAAAGTCTAGTCCCTCAGCTGACAAGAAAAGATTCGCTTACCCATGGACCCTTTCCCTGCATACAGAGAAGAACCCTCGTGCATGTGCATTATGGACCAGGGGAGGGGGACGGAGATGTTGTGCGTTGTGTGTAAGAGTGTTTTTGACGGTTTGACTATAGAGTTTGGTGGCACACGGCACAGCACAGCACAGAGAGTTGATCTTGGCCAGTCCTTGGAGGGCGTTGCAAAGAAAGAGGGCCCGAGCTTACCTAGAAACAAGGAATCTAACCTGACCGTTGGGTTAAAACCAAACCCTCCCCTTTTGGCTAAATGCAGCGGGCTACAGGCACAAGGCACAGTAATTGTTAGAGTTTGGAGGCTTTGAAGTTATTCGCAACGGAGCCCCAAGCAGGAGAAGGGGACCCAATACGAGCAGTGCATTCTTAGCGCTAGCGCAGCGACCCGAGCCGTAAACGTTAGCCTCAGTGCCTCACCAGAACGGTTTCCCGAATGGCTGGATGAGCTTCTCAATCTGGAATGAAGCCGAGCATTTGGGTTTGATTATCTGTCAGTTCAGTCGCTATCTTGGGTTTCATTTCTCTCAGGGTCAAAACAAAAGCGTCCCCATTCATTCGTGCGTGCATACTGCAGTCTGCAGTCTGCCGCTGCGGTGGTCTAGAACGCCCTGGACCTGGAAAACAAATCCAGCTAATGTGCGTTATAGAACAGCCTAGTCTCCAATGGGGCATAATTGTAATCTGTTGGATAATCTTTCTGCAGCACGAAGAATAAGGAGAGTTCTGGAGCGTAACATCGTCTTGTTTTGCTGCCAGGACCTGTTCCACGCAGTCGGAACGCAGTGCGACGGGCGTCGCATTGCGCGTCGGCCTCGCCGCGGCATCTACGCTTCTAACCTGGTGTCGACGGCGGTGGCTGCCTGACGGCCAGGGATCACACGTATTTGGGACCTATGGCAAAGCCTCGCTGCTCCCGAGGGGTTGGGAACGGACACTCCCGTTCCTTGCATGGCTGTTCTAGTGAGCCGGTCTCTCGGGTCTGTCGGTGCTTCTCCTTTCCTTCTTCTGGGCAGAATATGCGGCTGTCATCGAGATCTTGACCAGCTCTGTGGACTATGATGCTATTAATCCCTGGCAGAGCATGGCATGGCATGGGGACTCGTCAAGCTATTGATCTCTTGCATACTGCAGCTTCGGCGAACATACATACGAGGAATGCCCCATTGAGACACAGAGAGGATCAGTATCGCGTGAGATGAGAATATCTTGGAAAGTAGGCCGAAATTTCCTCCTTGGCAGGTCGCTAAACCTCTACTGATACCTGGAACGGGTGGCGAAAAACTCTGTCGCCGGCTTACACAAAGGCCTGCAAAGCTGTCAATGACCTGTCATTAATTAAGCCCTGAACTAGAAAAACACACGGACTGCTAAGAGGGCCACCTCGTCTGTGTTATCACGCCACAAGCATCTTAGCAATTCAATTCGTCATAGTGGCCAGTGCCGTTCTAGCAACGAAAAAAAAGAGGCCAAAGAGTCCCGGTCCGTTCTTCTGCCTTCCGTGTGGGGCCGAGCTGAGGTCCGCCCGGGCCGCGGCTTTTATGGTACAGGAAAGTCGGGGAGGGCATCCCGAAGACGGGGAGGCGTCCCGACAACGGGACAAGGCTGAGAGATTCAACGGTGGCTGTGTAGAACAAATGTATTAGTTATTGGTAGTATGGATTGTATAGGGTAACACCAAAGGTATTGAATGGTGATATGGTGAGGATGTGAGAGCATTTGTAATATGCAGTTGTTGCGTCGGAATATCATCAACATCAACTTGGCCAATTGCAACACTGGGGTTACATTTATTGTGTGTCTATAGCCGGTAGCGGTTGGAGGCGTATCAGTCATTGTATGCGATGGCCAATAAGAGATGCCGATCTTAAGGCCCCTTGCAATAAACTAGGATATCCAAAAACTAACTATGCTATGGTTATAATCCTTTGTTATCTTCTAAGACAATTGGTTGCAACCTCTACGTAGCAGTACTACAATACCCCATTTCCAACCTGTCGATCTATCTCAGCATATTCTACTGAACATGCTGGCCGGGTACATGCACGCGAGACGCAAGGGTCACACCACCTCATACCGAGCTGAGTCACCGCATGAGTCATCAAGTCAATTCGTCATTATGTCCAAGCAGTGCGGTCACAGAGTAAGGGCTCGGGGAAGACCGTCGGACACGGGACCGTGATCTTTCCGTTCTTTGTGGGCTAAGCAGCAGCCTACCGGGCTCTTACAGCTTCCGTCAGATCCCCCGGAATCCGAGATCGCCCCCTTGACGTGTCCCATAGAAACAGACTTGGTGCTCATTAGCTGCGAATCAGCCAGCCTCAATAATTTAGATCAGTAACGTTGAAAAAGGGTGTAATCCATAGGCTATGATGTTAGAGAGACTTGACAAAAAGGGTGTGCTCTGGTAATCCAAGGCATAGGCAACGCGGATTACTGTCAGGCAAACGGCATATAGCTAAAACACTCGATGATTATTGTATAGAATAATTCAGCAGTATGAGTTGTGTCGGCGTTTCAGTTAATGATATCAAGTAATAGAATAGATACGTGGTCAGAGTTTAACAGCATAAATAACTTACACGTAGAAAGGAGCTATCCAAGTATTATAACTCAATATTAACACCAAAAAGATATAAATCCGATATACATATCGATTGACCAGAAGTTTTGACTGCCGTCGATCGTCTCAACATAATCGATAATCGTAGATCCACACTCACCATGAATCCTTTCTTATGTGATATAGAAGTGTCACGTAACGATGATCCTTTCCAACTGGTCTATCGACTTTGAAGTCATAGTTGTCGGCAGATTTATGGCTTATCCGTATCATCTATCATCATCTACTCTCCAACTGTATGCCCAGGGAGATATCTGTATGGAACATCATACTGTATGCCCTGGATAACTTCTCAGATGTGAATATTGACCAAAACAAAGTCAGTCCGAATTCAGCTCCATTATCATTGTCGGAACATCAAGATCTCTCGAGTCCGATCACTATAGCAGAAACTGATATCATTAACTCAATGGAGGCCACGTATTGGGTCATAGGCAGTAGCTATTTTGGAGATAGGTCTAGCAAGTTCTCATGTTTCGAAGGTGCATGGGCTTGGTTCGTGATGTGTACTGCCTGCACCATTGTGACAACACAGCTCCATGGGATGCCTAATACTACAGAATTACTTTTGAATCTTAACGAGTCCGTGCAGAGGCACATATACTAAGGATGGAACATAACCCGTTGCTAAGGATGGTATCAAGACTTCTCTGAGGAGGGGTTTACTGACTTGAAGGAAGATCTCTTCGCAGCACGGATTGCCGGAGCTGGGTCATACAAAGCTTCGAGCTGGATGATAGTCTTTGGCATGGTGATATCTCATAAGTGTTTCAAATGCCCATGCAAGTCTTCCTCATGTGCTCAATTCTAAGTCGCGAGAGTCCATCAATGACTGGAAGAGGTGACTCTAGAAACCAAGACTGATCCCTTTATTCTTTCTGAACCACGATTCTAATATTGGACTGGAGCTCCACAGTATATAACCTGCAAAGGTCAGAAATGTGGTCTTTGGTGCTGGAGGGCATGTTCTACTATACTCGTTGGTTGTGCTGCTCGGAGCTGGTGCAAGAAGGCAAATACACCACGGCAAATATGACACTCATATCGAGTCACCTAGAATGAAGCATGTGCTTCGATTTCAGATGGAGTCATTGTTAAGTTGGTCTAACACTTCCCGATGTTGATGATTCTGTAACATAATGTTGTTTGGTTGCGGATGTCAGCGACCTTCAACACTCGATGCTACTTGAGGCTCGATGACATATCTTCAACAAATTCATTTCTGGACAAAGTTGTAATTAATTGAATAACTTGATAGATGCCGCATCATCAGACGCGATACGGAAACGTGCAGAGGACAGTTGTCGCTGCCAAGTTTCCTGCATCGATACCCTAGACTGATGCATCTTTGCCTGTCGACTTCCGCCGCATGCTTTATACATGCTGTTCAAACCAATCCATTGACTTGCTTCGATTAAATCACTGTGAGCTTGCGCACTGCATTTCCGTGTTGCTGATAGTGAAGTCCTGGTGGTTGATCATTGACAACTGATACGGGAATACAACACAGAAGCTATGTTCACCAGACTCAAGACATACACAAATTTACCAAGTGAAAGATAACATGTTGGCTATTGAGATCCAAAGAACACCTTCCGAGGAGTAGTATTGCATTGGAGCGAAGGACGCGGAACAAGATTGTTATCGTGCCTCAGCACCCCAGTTGGTGTTTTGTGATATTGTTTAAGCACCTTCGTTCAGGTGCGCACTGCTCCTCGTGGCCACAAAGATGAATAACCATCCAATAGTTCACAGATTTATAATTCAAAACCTAGTGGACAACGATGGGATGACAATGACCTTGCTGTGCCTTTCTTCGAAGCAGATCAAAACTCTTATAAGCCAACCAGCATCTACCAACTGATCTGGTCCAAAACCACGAGGAAGAGTGTTACTCAGCACTAAAACAAGTGTCCCTCGGCAAACGCTAAAGTATGATGGATAAAATAAAGTATTAAGCTCTTTAAACAGTAGAAATGGTGGTGTGTACGACAGTAAGCACGTTGCTGACTGTATTGGAGATTCCAAGCTTTGCTTATCCGACATTCCTTCACGAATAGTATTCGACCGCAGTGTCAGAATTACCCATCATCGTCAGCAGAGTTCAGAAAAATAGGCTGGAGCTGACGAGAGTTGATAAAGATCGGGTCCTTTGCATGTGCATGTACGAACTGTAAGGTTCTTTTCGCAGGAGAGTAATTCTTGCAACATTCATCATGGGAACTGGCGATGCGGAGACTTGGGTTGAAATGATTTCTGTGAGAGCGCTCGATCATTTGCGACAGCACTTTTGTGGTGAGACTGTACGCATTAGTGATGATAACAACACGAAGGCAGCCCCAGCAAGTGGTGATGAGGAAGATATTCAGAACAAGGCAGCGCCGCAACTCATCCACAAACAAGCGAAGGAAGACAACAGCTTGAAACCGGTCAATATCGAAAATGAACTTCTTCGGCTCCCAGCAGAAATCCAACTTATCATCCTACAGCATCTCACATTCGGTGAGGTCGAGTCTCTACGACGAACATGTCGTCTCCTTCGCTACACAATCAACAAACCTTTCATCCGCGAAGTCTTCCCCAGCATAAAACTTGAACTCCTCTCAACATGCTTTCGCTGTCTTCGCTACGACGCGGCAAGGGATCATCTCATCCACGCCGATGAGTCGGACGCGAGATACCCTCTGGCCAACGAATGTCTCGACTGTGTTTCTTCACGAGGAGGGTTCGTCGTGGGCCGTATGTATACCCTCGCAACGTCTGCCACGGTTTGTATATGTCGATACTGTGGGTTCCCTGTTACGTCGGATGCGGCGTGGAAAGAGTATGAGTTCCATCGGGTGTGCTATAGGCGATATCGGATGATACTGCTGTACTACTTTTTGGTCGGTTGCGCGCAGAGTACGATTACCGTGGCAGCAGCGTCATTGTGCTGGAAGTATTACAAAAAGGAGAAGCTGGTTCTTGGACCTACTGTGGTAAGTGAGTGAGTGTGAGAACAGAGTATCGTGCTGACGGGTGTAGGTCAACTTTCTCATGGCGTGTTGGGTGTTTTGCTTGAGTATGGTAAGGGGCGCAGAGTTGAGGACTTATCACTGGTCTCTACTCCTCGAAATGTGTATTTTTGGGCTTTGGATTCCGCCCCTTACAGGTGTTGTTAGAACCATGGGGAAAGGAACTGAGGGAGTCCAAGCAGAAGACATTGCAACAATCTTTTTCATTGCTTGCAACATGTAAGTCTCCAAGCCTACAGCGGAGGAATCACACTAACAAAGCAGGTTATTTCGTTTCATCAACGTCCTTGGAAACACTCTCCTTGTCTCCGAATACAAGCTCTGGCGCCGCTACATGCCAATCAACCAAGACCAACTCGAATCCTCAACAAAGTCATTGCGTTCCTCATCTTTTGGACGTACCCACCAAGCATTGAGCAAAAGTTCCCGGGAAAATGGTGGTTCTCCAGATAGAGCACTCAGGCTGGAGGTGTTTGACACGGCAGATGGTGGATGGCCTGGGGAAACGGGACTTGCAATCTGGGGTAGATCCGGAGACACGGAGGGCGTGGCGGTGACACTCTTCTATTGGCCACGCAAGTTGCAGTTGCTCCTTTTTTCTCTTTCTCCATTTTCACATGAGATCAGATCAGATCTAGTAACATTTTGTTGATCTCCTTAGGACATGGATCTTGGAAGATTATGGGGAGAGGCTTGGCTATGTGATGCAGGTCACTTCAGCTCAACAACTCAACCGTGCGCTCACGGGAGATTGGATTATGTTGCTAAGCACAATATCATGGCGTTGCTAGGTCTCACTAAACGTGCTTGTTTCACGAGAGGATTCTAGATTTGACATCCTTGACTTTCAGGAGATTATGTCGACGAGGCAACTCGGCAAAACTTGCTCGTTTTCTTTTTTCAAGAAACTCCTGCTATGATTACTTGAGAATCTCCTCCTAGTTGGCATGCTTCTTGGTCGGCGTCTCGGTGTGATTGCTCGCAACTCGGGGATCACGGAAACCTTGGCTCTGATCACCTCGCTCAGCGACATTACCTCCTCCCTGCCCAAAAGCGCCCTGGAGTGACTGCCGAGCTGACTGGCCATTGCTATTGCTGCTGCTACCCTGGTTCTTACTGTCGTCGCCACCACCTGATTTGTCCACTCTGGGCTGGTGTTGGTCGTGCTTCGTCGCGTCTCTCTTGGTTGGCGTGCCATCGTAGTTGCTAGCCACTCTCGTATCCTTGGTCTCCTTTCCAGACCCGTCCCCAGCTGTTGATCCTCCAGTGCCAAACAAGCCCTGCAGCATTCCACTGCCATGAGAAGTGCTCGATGTACCGGGCTGGTCCTTGGCAGACATCTCAACTGAAGTTCGAACGTTGGAGCCGCCAGCGCCAACGCCGCCGCCTACTCCACCACTGGGAAGCTTCTCAGGAGGTGCTGTGGTGCTCTCTTTGCGGTTCGAGTTGACGTGGCTAAGCTCGTGGCCACCCGTGACGGCATTTCCTCCAATGCCGGCGCCGCTGAGCCCTTCGGCCTTTTTGGCCTCCGCGCGACCCCTGCGATCTTGCTCAGGTGTGGTTTCGGGCTTGGATCTGCCTAGGTAGTAGACGCCTGCGCCGAGAGCTGCTACGCCTGAAATGATGGGAACTGCAGCGGAACCTTGTTGGCCAGCACCGAAAACTGCCTTCATTTTGATGGTGTTATTAAGAAGTGAATGATGTTAGAGTGTTTAGAATTGGAGCGTTGTAGAGTAATATTGAGAGGTCAGATGAGGTCAATTGGACAATGTTTGGTGAAGAGAATGGATTTCTCTCTTCTGTTTGTTTTCTACTGTCTCTGTCGTGACGTCGTTGATACAGTCATGACGGATGGGCTACTCATGATGACAACATAGACGTGTAAGTCAATACCACAAACAGCAAGACGTCAGGGACCAGAGCAAGCCATGATTGATCGTTTATCGATAATGATGAGCCCTTTTACTAGGAGACAAAGCCATGGAGTCTTGTAATCACGATGAGGTTATAAAATGGCGATTGAATGTGTAAATCATCATGATCGAGCCGAGTTGATAACATGGAACTTGTGGGCCAAATACCATCAATGACGGCGTGAGTTGGATGTTATTCACCGACCAATGAGACTGTAAGTCTCGGCCGGTCTTTTGTTCTTCCGATAACCCCGGAAATAAGATACAGCACTGCAAGTACCGTATTTTTAGCGAGCTCACTAAAAGGCGGAACCGCGATTTAGCGTAAGACTAAACCACGGAGCCGCAGTCAACCATTGTTTCCCCTCATCTCAGGGCGTTACAGGGGGGTTCTAGGGTTGAAGGGATCAGAATCTGGGGCAATGGGGAAAAGGGAGTTCAGACTGGACGTTCTCATTCTTGGGCTTGGACGTGACGATCGATGAACTTTTGTATTGAGAGTGGAATCAGGTGACAGTCAAAGCTGAATTGTGCTTTGACTGATGCGATGCTCGTCGATTGATTGTTGGTAGACATACAGCATCTGTACAGTATGAAGCGCTGAATTGGAGAAGAGGGTTACATTTCTCGAGTCAGTCAACGACCGTTACAACGTGTAACTGCTAAACTAACTGTATATGCAGCCATACAGAGATTAAACACTTCCAACAGCCGGTCTTGTCTCCTCTGTCTATTAGCCCAACTAAACTGGAACGCATCATAATCGACCCATCAACAAAAGCTTCCTGTCCCAGACAGACACTGACTTATACGTACCCTGCCACGTTGCCTCTACACCACTACAGCAACCTTATAGGCCTCCTCCGTACTCCGTAAATCTCATGTACATCCCGTTCTATAGTGATATCCACTCATCTGGCAGCGGATCCGAAGTTCTGCTTCTGGGACCACCAACACGAACCCAACTCTAAGATGCACGGAGGTAGTACCAGTCCGGGGCCCCGGTGATCTCTGTTACGTATCCATAATATATGTACACATTTGTTGGTAATTTCGATCCTTTCCCCAGACTGAACTTTCAATAGCCATCTGCTCTCGCTGTTGTGTTGTCCTGTGTAAGTCGCCATGACTTCCCCTCACAGCTGGCCGGGGAATAATACAAAGTCAATCTTGCCTCACGATCTAACTAGACTATCCTCAACTAGCAATTGATACGCGTAGAACATTCACTC